>JABUIW010000204.1:0-27905 GCA_013363375.1 Menidia beryllina
CCCCCCCTATCTCCATATGATCAGCCTAAAAACACCAGTTTGTCCATAAATGCGCACAAAGAACAGCGTCAGCCAGTGCGCAGCTTCCCAGCTCCCTCCCGAGTCTTTCCCTATAAGAAAGAGGATGGCTGTAGCCCCACAAATGCTCAGATAGCTGTGGGGAAATGCTCCTAACCGGGAGCACTTAGTGCCCATTTGCTTGGGAGGGATGGCTGGATGGTGCAGGCCCGCATGCAGGGGCAGCTCGGTCCCTCCTCCCCTCAGAAGTCAGCTGCGCACCTTGTGCATTATGCAGAGCATCTCCTCTTCAGCGGGATACGGGACCGTCCTCAGACCCGCCAGAAGTCAGAGGAAAAACTCGAGGCGTTTTCATTATTTGAACTCCTAGGAGCGTTTTTCAGTCGCTGTTTTGGAGCTCCAGGTGTTGCCGTTTTTTTAGGTTTTTGTTTTGGGCGTTTAACTTGAACTTGCAGCTTCTGGAGCCGGTGGGATATTGTGCACTCAGGTGCCTGCTACAGTATGCAGGCTGGATCTGATGAGCTGGAGCAAACAGAGGCTGCTTTTTCCTCTAATCAGCTTTGTTTTGGGCATTTGCCCGCACATCATTGGATCAATGGAAAGGGACCTCTTTAGGCCGTGAGCCCCTCCGACCTATTACCCGAATTGCACAGGTATACGCAGAGGTAAGCCATGCTGCTTTTGCTCTTCTAATCTGCTCCATGGCGTCTTTTAAAAGGGACCATCCCCACAGACTAACTACGGGGGGGAGCGGGAGGAGTTGGAGGATGTTTTAAAGGTGTCACAACAAAGTCTCCGTGTTAAACGCAGATTCAGAGGGAGGTTTTCTGCGCTGTGACCTTGGCTGCTGAATTATTCAGGAGCAGACTTCCAGGCTTGTGAAAACGCTGCAGGGAGCGGAGCTCATCAGTTAAACAAAGCTCGGTGTGGGTGTCTCTGCACGGCCCAGGAGCCCCATTCTTCATCTCCTCTTCATCACCGTCTTCACAATCGTCCACCTGTCTCAGGACGCGCTCTCCAAAAGTGTGTGCACCTTTGAGTTTTTTCTCCATTGAGCCCCCAAAAGCTGCCGAACAGCATAACGAGGCAATCAATGTCTTTGTGGCCATTCACACAAACGATGACAGCATTGATTCCTCAAGAGGAGGCCTCATTGTTTAATGGGGTCTTTTTTGTAAACAGACACCAGCTGATTGATGTCATGTTAAACCACGGCACATTTTGTTTTGGCCGAGTTGGGAGCATCAGCTCATCCCGCTGTTACGTAATGACATAAAGGAATGTACCGGGATCAGATAATGGTGAAGTAAAGAGCATTATCTTCTAAAAAGATTACAGAGGCCTGCATTAATAAATGAATAAAGTGGAACAAACACTTTTTACGCGGGTGCGTGAAATATTGGTTGCATTCTGATTTAATGCAAATTTCAAACATATTTGGGTTATTTTGGAGAAAAAAGGTGAACTCTGGTGAACATAAAGAGTCAAAAAACAACAGAAGAGGCCTTATCTTGAAACCTATCCAGTCCAAGGTGCAAGAATGTTAAAAGAAAAGATAACTTCTTTTAGTTGTCATGAATCAGAGACATATCCTCATTAGTTGTTTGATGTGGCGTTCAGCCAATGGCCTCTTTAATTGTATGGAAGGTCAGCCTTATTATTAGGAACGTGCACACTGAACTTTTAAAGTACTCTGCTTATTGCTTATTCCTGGTCGGGGCAGCTTTAATTATACATATTTAAACCACTAGGAAAAAGACGAATAAGATGGAAAAATAATCGTCCAAAGCAAAAAGATTAGAGATGTTGTGTGAAATTAGAGCTGAAGTTGTGTAAATGTTTAGAGACAGTAGGTGGTTAATGCATCTCCATAATGCCGGTCGGGCCTTTAGGAAGAGGCCCGCAGACTCAAATGCACAGTTACGTAATTGGATTTAATCGGACAAATACGAAGCTTTTTTTTTTTTTTTTTTTTTCGCTTTCACCAATAGTCGGGTGCTAGACTTAAAGCCGTGTCCGATCCGGTCCCAATCTGCCCCGCTGCACATCTGTGGAAAGAACTAAGATTTAGCAAAGGTCAGGGATTGCAGCAGCTCCCGGCCCAGAGGATCAGAGGATTTCAGAGCCGGTTTCAAATCCGGACAAATTACAACGCTGGATTCCTGCCTTATGCTGCAATAGGCTCGCTGTCTTATCGTCAGACATCCCCATCTTAAGCCAGAGACACTGTTTTCTATTTCTAAACATACTTTAGTTAGTTTTTAGAATTTGTATAAAAGTCAATCTTTGCGGCAGAGTTTATTTTTAGAGAGCAGAAACTGTCGGCATCTGATCACTCCAGTAAAACATCCTCATATCTTATCTGAGGCCGTTTCATAAACAGGGCTGCTGGTTTTTAGTGGTCTCTCTTTTCTCCTCATCTACCGGTTTTAACTCGGACGAATGTGCTCAGTGATCACCAGAGCTGTGCATGCTAGCGCCTATCACAAAACTGCTGCGTAAGCAGCTTTTCAGCCGTTGCTGGTGTTAAAACGAATCGGGGGAAATAAGAGCAGCGGACGAGAGCAGAAACAGATTGCGAGGGGGGGGGGGGGTGAAGATTATTCAGCTCAGAGGAGGCAAATCGATAGATTCCGGAGAAGTCGGGAGTCTGGGACGGGATGGGAGTTCTCGTCTTGTTTTTCCTGGTCGGGCCTGCAGCGTGAAGCTGAAGCGCTCCCCCCTCCCTCCCCTCCCTCCCTCCCTCCCCTCTTTCCCTCCCTCCCTCCCCCTCCCTTGGGCCCGGATGGGAGGCGGTGCGGCGCTTGGCTCAGGCTGCACAGTAACAGCGAGGCAACGCAGCGTACTGCAGGAGAGAGGCTGAGGCAGCTGAAACCAGCATCACAATGGGGCTCTGAGGGAGGGAGGGAGGGGGGGAGGGGGGGCAGGAAAAAGCCAGACCCGGAGCCCAGGACGGAGGGGAGAGAGAAGACACGAGGGACGGATGTTGTGGTGTCCATTGTGCGACGCTACGACAAAAGAGCGCGGCTCCCAGGCTTGTGACAAAGGGGAAAATAATGGCGGAGCAACGACGGATTTGGGGGCCCGACATAACAACATTACCCCACTTTAAGTGTGTTGTTCTGGGACACAGTCATTTTTGACAAACGCACTCGTCACGGCCTTTTAAATTTTCTTAACCAAATTCTTTCAATCCAAAAAAAAGGCCGTCGGTGGCAACAGGTGGGTTTTGATTTTGACGCACTTGCTTTATTTATGTGTACAATGATCAGAAAATGACAAACAAGATTCCATTATAACTTTGCTGCAAACAAAAAGTAACAAAGTCGCTCCAAAAGGTAAAACAAAAGTATAGCGTGTAGCGTGTGGCGTGGTCAAAAAATCTTTGTGGCAAACCTCCCGTCATCACACCTGACATTCCCCCCCCCCCCCCCAAACCACAAAACCCTGGCTGTTTTAAGTCTTCCAAATTAATGGGAGGAGCTTGGAAAATGACTAAATAAATCCCAACAATTAAATTCAAAATAGTTCTGTGCAAATTAAACATTTCAGCTATTCAAAATTAAACAGAACATGTGAATGACGAAAAGTTAACTTAAATGGCCACAACAGCCCTCGTCGTGTTGGTTCCCATGGCAGCTGAAAGCCCAGAGATACACAACAACTCCAGTAATTACGGAGCGATGCCAAGTTGTGAGCCACAGTCTGCCTGGTGTGACAAAACATGCTCTCGTCTCTGTTGACATGGCAACAGGAGACGCCGAGCATCTTATGAGGACTATTTATTTTTTTTGGATGCTTGTGTATGAATAAAAGCATCAGTGTGCCACAAGGGCTGGATTTCTCCAGAGTTGGACGCCTCAGGAATGAGGTGGTGGAGAAGAATTTTTTCTGTCTTTTAGAGAATTGTGTCACTCAAACTTCTGTAACGAGATTGTTTTAACACTGAGCTGTTTCGCAGGTTAGGTGGCAGCAAACACCTCAAGACAAGTGGCTGGAAAACAGGACGTGTGTCACTGTGGCACTGTGCAGCTCTGGGTCTCTTTTCTGTTTCTTTGGTTGGAGAATTTCTTTTTCTTTTCACAATATGTGGCTTTGTGAATATTTTTAGAAGCTAAAAAGGAGAGCAAGTGTAGGAAAAGTAGGAAAAAAATGCACATACAACACTTTTATGGGAGATAAATATTTACTTTTTACACAGTTTTCCATGGTTCCGAGATGCTAAACAGACTTTGGACAGAATACACAATCTAAATTTACAAAATCTCAGTAAAACATAAGACAGCAGAAAATCCAATTATTCTGCAAAAACGAACGAACCTGAAGGATTTCTGACTTATCAACGCAATTTAAGCTGCATAATTAGAATTTTCCGAGTTTTGTTGTCAGGAATTTGATGTTTGCTGTTTGTTCCATTGTCAGATTTTTATTTTCTCCGGTCTTTTCCTTTGGAATTTGCACCTCAGGGTCTCTTTCTTTCTAACTTCTGTGAAAACCGTGTTTCAAATACAGCTTTCAATGATTAGATTTGTATTGAATCGGCACATTTTCCCTCCACTCTGGCTCTCCGGCTCAGAATGAAGAGGACTTGTGACACTCAGGAAAATGCATTTCCTTTATTAACAATCTGAGGAATTATAAACTAATGAGTGGCAAAACTATTTGTCCAAGATCGTATGAAAACTAAGGATACAGAACGTTTGTGAACTGTTCCATATTTCATGATTGTCCAATTTGGTTTTATTTTAACCGTATTTATGCTACTGAACACATAGAAACATTCATGTATAATGTAAACAGATTGTAAAATATTCACACAGATTTTTTATTTTTTCGGAAGTCACTGCAGCAGATGTTTGATGGTTTTGGTTGAACCTTCATGATTCCTTAAAGGGTTTCAATGCTGGGTAAATATACCAGGAATTATTCAAAATGCGAGCCTGCTTTGCAGCTACTGACCCAGAAAAATCCTAAATCACAGGAATTACCAATAAAAACTTTATGGAGAGCAGTTTTAATGAGAGAATTTCTCTTATCGCAATATTTAAAAGGGAAAACTATGGCTCAAGTCCAACAGGAATGCCATTACACTTCATGCAGCCAAAAGCCTGTGAGCTGACTCACCTAAATATAATTCAGTTTGTTTTACTGTCATCAACCCAGAAAAGGGCTCTGATGACAGGATTTCCACTGTATTCCTGTTTCACTTTAAACTAAATCTTATTTTACGTTCTTTAAGATAAGAGAAAAGGAAAAAGGGCCCGAGCCGAAGTTTGCCAAAGGAGTGTGAGACCTTATTTGGCTCCTCTGAATTTGTCCCAGTAATCAGCAGCCATGGGGTGGTCAAACTCCCATCCTGGATGGCTGCAGGCCTTCAGGTTTTCAACTCATTAACTGATTTCCACACACCCGATTCTGGCTAAATCTGATCCCTGTGCTGGCCCGCTAACGGCACATTGATGTAAATCAGTTGGTTGAAACGGGGAAACCTTTAAAACCTGCAGGAGAGCGGCTCTCCAGGACCAGAGGAGTTTCACACCTGGGATCTGAACACTGAGCCTAAACATGATGAAGCAGGAGAGGGCTGCAAGAGGACCGCAACAGCAAAAGTTTCCATCTTTCTGTGTTCTGATTGCAATGAAGAAATGTTAGTCAGTAGAATCATAAGAGGGCAAATCAAATTCTCGAAAAAAAACCCAAAACATCAGACAGAGCTGCTGGAGTTGTGCCTTTTGGAAAAAAAATAATTTTCCAACTAACCTTCACAATAACAGAAATGTTATTGTGAAATGTGGCCAGTGGTGCCAAAACTGTTTTCAAGTTTGAGACACTTAAAGATGAATTTCAAAATGTTTTCCCAGTTCGGCTCCATTTCAGACCATTGCACTTAGGAATGTGTTTGTGTGCATGTTGAAATGGACATTCTCTGTTTGTCCGTGGTTTCACTCCACGCACGGCAAACACACACATGGCTGTGGGCACTGTTGCTATGGCAACTCGATTCGGTCAAATCAAAAGCATGGCTGAGGGCGCTGACGGGGAAAACACGATTTTGCTCACAGAGGCACCGACCAGTGTCGGTTTGGCGTGCTTTTTTGGGGGACAGCCTCTGAGAAAAAGCGTGCCATGTCAGGCTTTTTTATTATTCATGTTCAGTCCATAAATTAGCTGCTGAGATATGATGCACTCTTCTTATTTAGCTGGAAAAATATTTCCATACTGTCACTGTAGCCCATTATAATCTGACGGGTCATTTTACAGAATAATCATTTAAATACCTAAATGCCAATAACTGTGCAGTGAATTCCAGATAAAAGGGTTTAGATGTCTATTACTCACCATTTTACGTCTCTGGACATCTGCATGAAAGTCATATTTATTTATTTATTTTGGTGAAATTTGTAGCAAAGTGTGGCGCTTCTATGAAATCCAATCTAAGGTTTGGCACAAATAGGATTGAAAATTGATTAACTGACAGAAATGAATGCTACTGGACACTGAAATACTTTGTTCCTGAGATGGATTTGTACCCTGCCTGACCACTTGGATAGTATCCAGTCCCCCCATGACCCTATTTGGGAAGTGGTTCAGAAGATGGATGGATGGATGGATAGATGGAAATACATTGTTTTTATGAAATACGTGTTGTCTTAATTGCATAAAACTGGCTTTTAAGTGCTGCAATTGTTTAAATGTGGATACATTTGGAATTGGCTGCTTATAAAAATGCACGGGTAGCTTAAGAGAGGCTCCATCTGGAGAACATCTGTCTAATTATGGTGAAGACTGGGAAGAAATGTGAGACGCTTAAAATCTAATTTAGCAGAAATTCAGTAAATCAGAAAATGGCTGAATTTGTGTTTAGCTCCACTTAAGCAAAGGAATCAGGGAAAGTAGCAGATATGATCGAAAGCTACAGTATGCTGACAGAAAAGGAAGCTAATGAGGTTGGAAATGGGTGGGAAAGGCTGAATTACCGGGTTAGATGGGAGCACACCTCTGAAGTGATCACTTATCCACCCCAGTGGCCGTTATGTGGATGTATCAGCAAACTTAGGATCCAAAGAACGAAGACCAGCAACAACTATAACACCAAACACTCAGTTCTGGTCATTTACAGTCCGTTTATTCCATTTTTTAAGCCTCTTTGGGTTTTTCTCGCTCATTACTTTCAAATCAGTTAGCTGTTTAGTCCCCAGTCCGTGTCTTTAGATCTGCTCAAAGCTCGTTTGTTGGTTTGTTTGCGTGTTTGTTTGTCGTGCCCCATGCTCCCCGGTCTATTTGTGTTTTCTTTAGATGTTCCCCATCCTCATCCACAGATGGCACGCGCACAGGCCTTTACACGGCCTCAGGCTGAGTGGTGTATGTGTTAAAGGTCATACTGGATCACACTCAATGCACTACCGGACACTGGCAGAACACTGACACATCACTCCTGCTTCTGCACCCCCCCCCCCCCCCCCCCCCCCCCCCCCGACCGCTAGAAATTGGCAGTAAAATCCTCCTTGCGCAGCATCCTAACATCCTACGCTTTAACGCTCAGAAGTGAGACTTTAAAATTCAGTGTCGTACTCCTGCCATGTCATAGTGGTCCTCCTATAAGTCAGAAGCTAGCAAATTTAACCCTTTAAAGCCCAAAAATAGGAAGAATATTTGATTTTTTTAGTCTGAAGTCTTTCTTTGGCCCCTCAACAACATTAAAAAAAAACAGAAATTATTTTGATCAAATTAGCGTGCAATAAGTCAAAAATATATTTTGGTGTAGTCTTCTACTGGCTGTTATCAGGTATATCTGAATGTGTACAACAGGGGTTTGAGCAAAGCTTTTACCACTGAATGATGCAAAAAGTCTCAGATCCAAAAGACTTCAGAGACCAAATGTATCAAATATGATACATTTGGCATTACAGGGTTACAGAGGTGCAGTTTTTGTGGTTGGTCTGTGGATATAAGAAACTGCTTTGATGTCTGTAGCAGAAATGAAAACCAAAAAGAAAACATTTTACTTTTTAGTTTGGCTCTAAATACACACCGACTGCAGTGGAACTCTAATTAATTGCCCCCGTGCCATTAAAGTTAGGCTAACCAGCAGTTTTTTTTTTTTGTCTGCTGTTGTATAAAGACCATTAGCAACACTCGTGCCAATGGTTTCTACTTTTGCCAGCTCACTCTCGCCACTCACCGTTTCCAGTCACTCTCGTTCCGTGGCCATCTATCACAGTCTGCTTTGGAGTGCGTACTTTAGTGCAATTAAACCCCACCGAGGAGCAGAGCTCTGCCTCCAGCCCCCCCCCTGTCACGGCTTTTCCGACCACGGCGTGCTTATCGCGCTGGCATCCATGGTAATGACAGTTTGACATGTGGCTATAAATAAACTGTGACTTCATGTTTAGTAAAAATACCGTTGCCCTCTGCGCTCCATGCACTGTCCGATCTCATGCCAATTAAAACACTGACGGTGCCCTTTGGCTCTTTCTGCACTTTTTACGAGCCAATCTTCGAGAAAAGTGATGAGCGTTAAAGGGGACATATTATGCAAAACCAAGTTTTTAATCTTTTGATTATGTACACTTGGGACTGTGGAGGGCCTATCAGCAGGCAAAATATGAAAAAAAATGATTCAGTCATGTTTTTGTGGGCCGCCTCAGTCTGAATCCAGGAGATAAATCAGGAGGTTTCAGGAGTGGGTAGTTTCTGACGTCATTAGCTCTAGCTCATTATAATATTCCAGCCTTTCATCTGCATGTTGCCCCCCCACCTCAGCTTCCCCCCTATCTGTGGCAGACGTCGTGGTAGCGTGAGCTTTAGCATGGTAGCGTTAGCATGGTAGCGTTAGCGTGCCGACGTGGGCACACCTCCCGGAAGAAGTGGGTGGATTGCCTGTGTCTCATTTGCATTTAAAGAGACAGGCACTCCAAAGCGAGCGCTCTGAACGGGGCTGTTTTGGCAGGGGGACTGAACTGCTATTGGGCTTCATCCTTATGGGATTTTGACCAAAGCTTGTCACAGACATTACATTAGGACACCAAGGAACTAGTTTAACTTGTTGAAATAGGGTATAATATGTCTCCTTTAAAGGGAAGAGGGACCAGGAAGGCCAGAAATGTTACATATCTCATTTGTCTGAGGGATCATACAGGTGAGAAATGATCATGTAGTGTTTAGTGAAAACACGTCATTTTATTTTCCCATTTGCAGGGCCATAGGTGACCCAGGAGGCATGACTCACCACTCTCTCAAAACACCATCTTGGAATTAGCTGGGCTTAAAAAGCCATCATCAAATCTTTTGCTCGAGCAGCCCGTACCGATAAGGCATATTGCGGTGATATATGAGTATTTTAAGGAAAGCTGCTGAGTGCAGTCTCAGCCAGAGCAGCATTTCAGGACCAGCAGGCTCCAGAAAACAAGCCCACAAGCTGCTGCGTCCCACTGGCTCTGGGGAAGATATCGCAGTGGAAAGATTTGATTTGACCTGTCGTTTTGATTTCTTCTCCAGGATCAGCGCCAATAGATTGTTTCGCAGAACAATCCAGATCTATCCGGCTTATTTTGAATAACGTGTGGCAGCCAGTTTGTTTTTTTCCTCAGTATACAAGCATTATAACACTTTCCATAGCAGTAAGGCTAATTTAAATCTCCATATTAACTACATAGGACCTTATTTATTTGAATGAAATACGTTTTGTTGTGCAAAATCATCTAAATACTTCCTAGAAAGAAATTAAATTATAGTTTTGGGCTATTCTTACACTGATGTGATTGCTGAATTAGATTAATATAGAAAATAAATGGGCTGAGGTGGACAGTGGTGCCACAGTGGGCTGCATGTATCTTATAATCACATTCAGAGGGGATTAACCAGGCAGTGTTTGAATTATTGTTGTGTATATAGTTGGAAAACACTTGGGCCTGAGAGGGGTTTGTGATATCCTGTGGGCAGATGGCTAAAGATTATAGCACTAGCTTGGATTCTGTGTTGACCCATCAGATTAATAGCAAATACGACGATGGCCATTGGGGGGAAATACGTGTGCACTGACTTCTCTACAGAGGCTTGAAGAACGGTGAATCCTCACCTTTTATTAATGCCTTCCCCTCTTCTCACACTTTGTGAAAATGCAATATCTGAGCGTCTGCTAATCCAAATCTTATTTGCATCTACATCATTTGTGCAGACGCCTCCCAATCGGTGTTGAAATGTGGAGTAAAAGGTCAGGAGAAAAGGTCAGGAGAAAAAAACCCGAAGCAAAAATAGCCAACTCCTGTGTCCCACATCTCTTTTCTCAGAGCTTTTCTCTCGTCTCTCTTTGGAGTGAGCCGAGACATCAAAGCTCTCAGGGATTCGTTTCCAAAAAGTCGTAGATATTCTTCCTCGGAGAAAATTGCAAAGCTCCATCCTCCATCTCTTTTTAACATCCCACCTTTCTTAATGGAGGGGGTGGGAGTCTGTAGTATTCTCAGGGCATCATTAACACCACCTACCATTCAGAGGACGTGGTCGTTAGCTCACTGGGAGCTTCATTACCTGGAAAACTGTAGATTAAAGCTGTGGTCTCCCTCACTGCTGCTTTATGGATGAGCTGCAGACGTTCACAGCTTTATTTCCTCTTTCTGTTCTTTATATATCTGCTAAGAAAAAGCTCCTTAAAAATGGGGACAGCTGCATTTAAACCAAATTGACCCCTTAGCTGCTCCTTCACAGCTTATGTCCCCCCAGCTTGCTAAAATATGATGACAATGCAATCTGGAAAACTGGCTCTTCCAAAGCTGATTTCTTCTGGGATAACGGTGTTAAAACACGTTTCTGAAACTCTAACATCCAAACTCAGAAATGAGGTTTAGAAGCTTTATTTGTTTGGATTTAGAATGTGGTTTATCGTTGGTCCTTTATTTAATCCCGTTTGGATTTTAGCTCTCTGGATCTAGATTTTTGTACATTTAGAAAACATGAAGGTAATATATGAGCATACGGAGATAAGGTTATGAAATAAGGATTTTTCTCATTTTTAGTTGGAATCATGCAAAAAGAAAAAAAAGAAAGCATTAATTTACAACATGGACTCAGTCTCACCATAGGAGAGGCTTAAATTACTTTAAAGACAAACTTTCATGTTGTGAGGCAGACTCTAAATCCCCCTTTTGCATTAATTCTCCAAATATCGACTGAGTCGAGGATGAACTGATAAAAAATGGCTGCATATTTTCCTTATTTAATCCACTGTTTGTGTCTGTACCATCAAAAGTGTGACAAAGTGTGTCTCAGGTATCAGAAATTGCTATTTTTCTCTTCCAATCTGCCCCCTCTCTGACTCTGCTTCCCCCCATTTGTGTCTTTCAGGTATTTATGAGTAGACATTTCTTATATAACTGCAGCCAACCAGTCCTGGATGTGAAGATAGCCTTTTGTCAGGTGTGTGTTCCTTACAGGTAAAAAAAGGTACAGTACTCCTTCCCTACCGTTTTCCTCTCTTTGATCTGAATGTTTTGCCCGCGTGAACAAAACGAGCTAACACGACAGTGGTTTGTTCTCACAAACAGCACAGTTTGATTCCCAGCAAAACATCTTTAAACAGTTTAAAATGGTGTCATTTTTCAGGGGGGAACATGTTTTCAGAGGATGAAGAGCTCTTATTTATAGGGGTTTATAAATTAGTAAAACAATGTTTATTTGTGGCTGACATATTAGCCAAACTCAGGTTAATTCCCTGCCTCCCATTGACCTTTGACAGTGTAAATGCCACACTCACTGGCATTCGAAGCTACAAATTTGTATCTCTAATATGTGTGTGAGAACTGCTGCTATTTGATCCGCTCTGGCTCCGATTACTTTGCATGGGAATGTTGCCACTATAAGCACTACTACAGGTTATTGTAAAGAAAACAGTCCGACATATTGAAATATTAATGCCAGCTATGATAAAAAGCACTGCAACGATCAAGTCTCTATTCAATTTAAGGAACATGTTTTGTGCTACTGTTAGCATCCCTGCTCTGATCAGATACTTAGAGCATGATTAATAGTGCAAAAAAATGTAAAACGACAATGTCTTTGGACAAGGGAGGACATTGGTCCCCCTGATGACTTTGCATGACTATACCAGCTGGTCCTAGTCCTGGTCCTTATCGGGTTTCCAAATTAGTTTATATAATAGTACAACTTCCAAAGAGCGGCGTTGGGTGGAGGGTTCCTGGTTTGAATCCCGGTTGGGGACCTTTTAGTGTTGACTTTGCATGGACACTCCCACTGTTTCCTTGAATGCCCGAAGGAGTGAGTGCATGCATGCATGATTGTGTGTCTTGCATCAATAATAATGGCGGTTCCTATCAAATTTAACAAAACTAAAACCAAGAGAAGGCCCTATAACCCTCTGATCTGATGGGCAGATCATTGCTGATTGGCACACACATCTAAAAACTCCAGAGCAGCCGAGTCATTTCTGAATTAATAAACACTCAGAATAATGTCAAGTACAGTTTGTACTGACCTCATTTTAAGACCTGGTAAGGACCAGATGATCCTTTTACCTACTTCTGACTGTGACTCTGTCCTAACACTCACTGATGTAGAAAAAAATCCATAATGTGTCCTGTGAATGCAGCTGATCGTGTGAAGAGATATCTGCAGGAACCCCACAAATATCGTCATATTCTGCAGCCGTTGGTGTGAGGAGTGTTGTATCTACAATCAGAACAGATCTGACCTACTTTAAGTATGTTTCTATAGGCTTTGGCTACGCTTTGATAGAGAGATCGGAAGGTTTTAAACCTGTAAAGATCAGCAAGATGATAAAAGTGGGACCTGTAATAAGAGTTAACTTCTGCCTGACCAAATTTGTAAAAGAACAGCTTATATTTCTCAGTTTGAACTTTATACTTAGAACACTGAGAGTTAGTGGTAGTTATTGTAATACAGCATCTCACTTTGGATAGAAAAAGCAAAGGTCATCAACTGTGAAGCGAAGATGTTAAAATGTTATGATCGTCTTGGACTTGGGTTTGGATTAGAGTTAAGGTTAAGCTCTCAACAGGTCGGAGAACTTCAGGTAAATAGAAGAAATGCTGCAGTTACAGGATAAAAAAGGATACTTTAATCCTAATAGAATATTTTTTGGGCGGGCTGGAAAATACCTTTGTTGATTTACTGCTCGACAGAGCCCCGTGTTCCTTTATGGGTTTTTCACGCCTCCATTTTTCTGCAGGCATTGGCTCAAAGAAGAAGCTGAAAAGTTTGCCTACTTTTTTCACATGACTGTACACAGATGATATCCTGTTAATTAATTCAGATCTGAGGATTCTTGTCCAGATGTTTTGTAACTTTGTGAGGTGAGGGTTTACTCCTCAGTGCCTTCAGCATCACTAACCCGACTTCTCTGACGCAGGGTTTTGGAAAACAAGTGGATGTGTCATATATCGCCAAACATTACAACATGAGCAAAAGCAAAGTGGACAACCAGTTCTACAGCGTGGAAGTGGGAGACTCTACCTTCACAGTTTTAAAACGCTACCAGAATTTAAAGCCCATCGGCTCTGGAGCTCAGGGAATCGTCTGGTAAGTCCTCGGCATCTCTTTACGAGCTGTTTGATACGGTGTCATGCTGTTTGACGAGCCACTCCGTGGCCTTTAGTGTGTGATTGTTTCATTTAACCGTCAGCTACACGTCTAATTGTTCTGTAGTTTATTACCACTGGAGATTCTGAAGATGTCGTGCCGACATCTCACAAATAATAATAATAATAATAATAATAATAATAATAATAATAATAATAATAAAAATAAAAAATAAAAATAAAAAATAAAAAATAAATAAATAAATAAATAAATAAATAAATAAATAAATAAAATAAAATAATAATAATAATAATAATAATAATAATAATAATAATAATAATAATAATAATAATAATAATAATAATAATAATAATGAATTATTATTATATTATAATTATAATATTATCATTATTATAATTAATACAATTATTATCTCAATAACTAAAAGATCTAGTTATGAGCAATTTGATCTTATTTGGGGACATTTTCTGGCAGATATTTGTTAACTCTTGATAATAAATGTCACAGTGAGATAATGTTTTGTTTCAGTTGTTGAAGTCAAATAAAACTGATCTGTCAGCAATGGCAGAGCATCCCCCCTACACACATACACGGGATTAAATACAAAAAAGCACCACATAATCCGCTGCAGGGCAGAATATCCGATCAGAGCCGATGACAGATGAATCAAAATTGGCAAATCAGGCGCATTTAAGAGAGTGGAAACACGTGGGGGGGAAAACAGGTGACCTGTCATTACTAAAGCAGCGCCTGTCAATCATTACTGAAACCAGAACAGGAATCCCTGTTCAAGCAAAGTGCTCAAAATAAGTTGGATAGATAATTACTAGCCACTTCAGACACCGTTAACTAAGACGTCCTCAAATCATTGCTGGAAAAAAAATCTGATCCAATTACTTATAATGAGTGTTTAATGGCTGATATAAGAGTTAATGAGCCACTATTTTAAATACGTCTAATGATTGTAGCCAGGCCATTAAATTTAAAATATATGAGAATTTAAATTGGAAAAAAAACTGTTAACAGGAAAAAAAACAGGAAAAACATTTGGTTAAAGGATCAGGAAGCAATGATTGTGTCCCAGGTGTGTGAGCTGATGGTGGATCTTCTGTTCGGAAAACGGATGAATGGGAAATAAGGGCTTTAAGGATGGACCCTTAATGAATCTTTAATCCAGATTGTATGGAGGGCTCGTGCTCATTGTGATTCACCTCACGTCTGCCCTGTCAGAACGGAGTGGAATGACTGCCAAGTCTCCACTTAAAGGAGCACATCTTACAGTCTCTGACAAGCCAGCGAGCAGATCCATAAGTCAAATTTATGCTAATGCTGTAACACTGAGCGATGGATCTCTGAGACCCTCAGAGTTTGACAGGTTTCTCCTGAATTGTATGAAAACTCCCAGGCTGTCAACACCCCTCGCCCACCTCCGTTTTCCCCCCCGTGCTTCCCATGCCCTTTGTTCTTCCCTCCGTCCGTTCCAAAGCCATTTATTGCTGGGAAAAAAGCAGCTTGGGCAAGCTGTTCACGCTAACGCTAACGCTAATGCTAATGCTGGGGCCGTGCCCATTCGAAAGAGATTGAGATGCTGGGTGGCAGGGAGAGCAAATCTCATTTAACCTTGCTTTGCTGTGCGCCCACAGCTGTTATCTGGTGTTGGATGGTAGGTGTATCACCTAAGCAAAGTCACAACGGCTGTAATATCGTGCTGGTGTTTGAGATAAAGTCCAAAACGAGCTGCACTGACAGGCCAGTAGATGAGGCTGTGTCCAGAAAAAGAGGGACATTTAAAACATTATGCAAGATGGAAGAAGATGATGTGCTGTTTGGCATCATAGGTGACATGACCAGATTTACATAGAAATCTTTCTGTCTACGTTTTAAATTAGACAGACTACTAACAGGCAGGAACTAAAGGCAAAGAGATCCAAACGAATATAGGAGCTAAAATCATAGAGCTGGTGTGGTCAGTTGTAGCTCGTTCCAGGTAGGACTCAGGCCCACAAACATACCGATCCGTGCACGTCTCTGATTCCCGTGTTCGGTCAGGATGAGCTCTCAGCATCTCAGATGGGCCGAAGCTGGTTGTGACATCATCTTTCACTCAGCCAGAAAAATGATGACCAGCTCAACTCCCCGTTGGATAAATGCTTTTAACAAGGCTCCGCTGTTTCCATGGCCACAGAAGGAGGACCACAGAACCCCCCCCCCCCCCCCCGACATCCCACCACCCCGAGCAGGTCTCAGCACAGGCCTTAAATCTCAGCGGCTTCTGGGGGGAGTTTTATCCGAGAAGCCACACAATGATACAGCATTTTATGGCTGCTGTGCTTTAAAGGCCCTCAAAAAGGAGCCGAATTCCCAGAAGATCTCAGTGGTTCGGTTTGTGTTGAGCCAACAGACAGGTCTGAGAGAGCTCACTGATAGAACTGAGTCGTGTTACCTGAATTTGACTGGGTTGTGCCACTTTTCTTTAATGGTAATATTTACTATTTCATGTCTTTCAATCGTTTTACAGAATGTGTAACAAATTTTAATTGAAAGAAATGAGTCTGTAAAAAATGCTTTGCTTTGCATTCAACATGATCAAAGAAATTGATTAGCAAAGATTTAAAAGGGCGGTTTTAACTTAAGTTGTTTTCAACTGAATAGAAATCGTAACGATGCAATTTTTTTTAGGTCTCTCAAACCGAGACATCCCAGATAAAGTACCACCGATCACTTTTCTTTTATGCATTCACAGCCTTTTTTTTACAGAAGCTGGTTTTAGGGAGTCAGATCTGCCTCTTTAAGACCCGTCCCAAAGTGTAAACTACAATACAAACTTAAACAGCAAGCTAATACAGAAAAAACTTCAATTTAAACTCAAATATCTGTCTATGTTCTGCTTCTCTGCACACTGACCAGCTGAAAACAGCCCACCTCAGGAATTATAATAATAAGGCTTCAGAAAGCTGCAGAATAACATAATAAAATAAATCACAGTGAACCCAGCATTCATGGAGGCCAACATTAAGAAATGTTTCTTATTTTAAACATAGGATGATCCTGTTGCATTTACTGACACATAAGACATTTGAGCTTCAAATTTAAATCAAATTTGAAGTTTTATTTCCTGGTCAGGTCATCAAAAACTGAACAAACTACTGGTAGAGCATAATTAGTTTTTTTTTTCTAAGATTTGGTGACATTACAAAACAGTTTGATGTTAATACCAATAAGGAAATAAATGATAACTATCTAAATAGGAAATGCATCATGATTTGGGCGGACAGTCCCCTTCAAATTCTAACTATATATTCTTAAACTTATGTGGGCCTGAAAAGTCACTGCATTGTGTCGCATACACACATGCTCAGGAACTTTTGCTCTTACATAGATTTGATAAGACTGAACAGTTTTTTCGTGGGCAGCGTTTCATTTATTTCATGAGATAAATCAGTTGCCATGGTCTCGATGTGCACTTTGAACCTTAACTCAGTTATATTAAGAGACTGAAACGTGGAAAACGGGCTGCAGATTTTATCCAAAGGGAAATGGATGTACTGCAGTTTTAATACCAGAATTAAAATCCAAAATCCAAATCTGCCATCTGTCTCCTGTACTTTGACTCTGTGGGGATGTGGAGATTCGTCTCCTTTATTTAGTGTTTTATTAGGACCACCGTGGTGTCACACAATCAAACGCACACTCACCAGATACGTCCGGCTATGAATGCTGAAGGAATACTGATGATTGTGTTTTTTTTTCCTCTGCAGTGCGGGCTACGATGCTGTCCTCGACAGAAATGTAGCCATTAAGAAACTGAGCAGACCCTTCCAGAACCAGACCCATGCGAAGAGGGCATACCGGGAGTTGGTGCTCATGAAATGTGTCAATCACAAAAATGTAAGCGTTTTAGTCCTTTGTTCTTAATCTTATTATTTTGTTTTCATCACTATTATTATTATAATTCTGCTTCGGATTATTCTCCTTGTTATTTTCACATTCAGTCTAAGTCTTATTGTTCTTTTTTTCTCATCCTTTGAGTCATACTTTTTCTTGTTGTTGTTCTTATTCATATTTGCTTTGTCGTTGTCATTCTCATTCTTTTCTTCTTCTCATTCTTATCCCAATTCTTAGTTCAACTCTTATTCCTGTTTACATTCTTATTCATCTGAAAGGCACAAAAGAAACGGGGAAAAAAATCCACCGGGTGTCAGACTGAACTAAAACCCAGTCTGTGTCCATTTCTGGCACCTATCAAATCCCTTCCCATCAAAACACAAACGAGCCCCAGCGATGTTGTGACCGTGCTAAACTCAAAGCCTCCGGAAATGTACCAAACTGTCAGCAGGAGAGTGGAACAGAAAGCTCCTCCTGTAATCGCCACTGCCGCAGTTTGTGCTCCTCTGTCTTTCTTTTTCTTGTCATCCACGCCTTTCCACCTCTCTTTTGTTCCGCTTCACTTCTTCCGTTCACTTTTTCTCTCTCTCAGCAGCGCGGTTCCCGCTTACGTCAGCCCCTCTGGCTGATTCCGTCTTCACTTTGTTTGTGGTTGATCTAATCCCTGTTTTCTCTCCTCTCTTTCAGATAATCAGTTTATTAAATGTCTTCACACCACAGAAATCATTAGAAGAATTCCAAGATGTGTAAGTAAAGTCAAACCTTTGCACGGTTTAAATTGAATGACAGAAATATTAAAGTATACAATACGTGAGGCAACTATCAAACCTGTCTGTTTGACCTGTATATTTATTTATTTATTAAATCAGGACAGCGCTCATTAATGAACAATCTTACACTTCAGTACAGATTGTAAATGAGTCGGATTATAGCATATTTGCTAATTTACAACTGTCGTCCTGAGGCAGGAAGACAAAACAACACAAAATCACATAAAACAATATCAGTCAAGACACACGTTCAGACAATGACATTATAATAATAAAATTAGTGAGTGCATGACTGGGAAAGTCATGGGTTAGTCTATGTTCACACCGGAGAAGTGGAAAAGTGGAAAACATTAGAGATTTTATGTCTATTTTTGACCCACATAGTTTTTTTTATAAGTGTTTGAACAGCAATTTACTTTAGAAACTAAAGGGCAAATGACACATCTTAATACTCCAGAGTTCTGAAAGCCACCATATTGGATCAATGGGAAGTTTTTTCCAATAGGAAGTGGTCATGTAGCATATCAAAGAAGACCGGAATTGTCTCAGAAATCGACTGCAGCTGTCACATTTGTAATATCTGTCGTGGTTAAAATGTTTACTGTTTCTGTGCTGAACAGAGAACTAAGGGCTCAGGACCCAGATCTCGTGACCCCGAATCACAATCTCTGAAGAAATGCTGACACAAGCGTTCAGATTTGTCGTTTTCCCTTAACTTTCCAAAACAAAAGGCTTTCCTGGGACTCTTGCCTACCCTCGTTTTTCGTTATCACTTGGTCACAATTATTGTTGCACAACTATTTGAGAAGTGGACCTTCATCATGGCCCCTTTAAACGATGGAAGCTTTTCAAGTCTGATGGCAGGTCATTTAGATAAGAACAGCTGGCCAAAAGAAAAACAAGGTCACGGCAAAATTTGTATTTATTTTACCTTTATTTTACCAGGAAGTCCCTTGAGATAAAATCTCTTTTTCGAGGGAGACCTGGACAAGAGGCAGCAGTACATTAAGACATATATGAACACAGGACAACATAATAAAATCAATCATAAACTAGACTCTAGAGTCACAGTTACAATGCTCTGTGCAAGCGGTTTTCAATAGTGATTTACAATGCTGTTGCGGAATAAGAGTCCGTAATTGCAGGGAGTTTTGAATATTGTGCCATGACCATGGTGCTGCATAGAAAAATGATGTTTTGCCATAATATCCACGTTGAACATTAAGAGCTGCCGTGTGAACGTAGCCACCAGAAAAAGGGAGAAAATTGATTTATTTTGCATTGTGCGACTGAATGACAAATTAGGTTGTTCGCTTTAGAAAATCCCCTCAGCTGAGGGGTTTATATGTTATTTCTTTCATCTACTTGGACAGAAATGTAGCAAAAACTGTTAGAAACGAGCATCTCACAGCGTACACCTGTGCCTGCCACGCACCCATTATCTTTTTTTTTTCTTTTTAGGTACCTAGTGATGGAGCTCATGGATGCTAACTTGTGTCAGGTGATTCAGATGGAGCTCGACCATGAGAGAATGTCCTACCTGCTCTACCAGATGTTGTGTGGTATCAAACATCTGCACTCGGCCGGGATAATCCACAGGGTAAGAGGGTTAGTCAGTGCCTGAGATATGGCGGCCTTTGTGCTCATCAGGGCACGTTTAACAGGAAACGGGAGCACAAACTATGATAAAGCAGGATGGAACATGGTGAAGGATTATTTTTATTTGAACCCTTTAATTTTGTAGCGACAGTTTCTAAAATATTTTGCACTTTATGGTAAAAAACTTTGTTCATAAGCCTATTGTATATGGGCGGAATACTTAATTATAAGTGACCAATATACAACAAATATTTTTTGTTAATCTTTTTCATACTTTATTAAAGAACCGAATAAAAATCTGGCGACCAATCTGGAAACCATTAGAACTAAACTCAAGAAAATCCAGATACCAAGATAGGAATACAGAACTATTTAAACCAAATTGAGGCTTAACACGACCCAATAAGTGAAAAACAAAAAAAGGTAGCAGATCATATTTTCATGTCATGCTTTTGGGCTCGAGATCAAATAAAAAAAAAAATGTATGAACAATTTTTTATTCAAGAGAAAAAATATTTAAGAGAAAAAATAAATTCAAATCTAATCTATGTAAAAGCTGGGATATAAAAGAATCAAGCACAAGTAAAGAAAACATCCCGACTTCACCACTTACATTTCTTCTTCAAGTCTAACTTGATAAAAAGATGATTAAAAAGTCTTCCTATTCTACAGGCTTAGAATTGACCAGTTTCTATCGATACATCGTTTTTCCTCGTTTTATGACTCGAACATCTCCTCGCTGGTTCCAGGATCTCAAACCCAGCAATATAGTGGTGAAATCAGACTGCACCCTGAAGATCCTGGACTTCGGGCTGGCCAGGACTGCAGGCACCAGTTTCATGATGACCCCGTACGTGGTGACGCGGTACTACAGAGCCCCGGAGGTCATCCTGGGAATGGGATACAAAGAGAACGGTGAGGATGGCTAATTATGGTCTGTGGTCATCAGTGGGTCATGCAGCTGTTAGTCTCTGGGACCATCAGGCTTTGACTCTTGGTCCTTTTTTACCTTTTCTCCAGCATCTAAAAGCAGGAAAAGACAACAAAATGAGGTTATTAAAACCCTCACAAGCAGCTCCAGTTGAAGTGCTCTTGAGTTAGTATGAACTGAAGTGTGGGAGGTGTGAGTCACTGATAAAAAAAAAAAATTCCTCAGAGCATCAACACATGTGACTGAACGCCAAACCTCGCTAAGACTCATTAGTCAGAGTTGTGTCCTGAATGGAAGTCTGTGGGTTTCTCCGAGTTTCCTGCAGCTTCTTTGTCCCCTGCTTTTGTCCGCCTGCAGCTTTTCCTCCTGTAACACGCCTCTCTGAGTAACAGCTCAGCTCTGATGCTCACTGTCGGAAACACTAACCTCTGCTTCCCCCCTTTTCTTTGCCTCCCCCCTCGCCTCTATACCTGCAGTGGATATTTGGTCGGTGGGGTGCATTATGGGAGAAATGGTGCGCCACAAAATCCTTTTTCCCGGGCGGGACTGTATCCTTGCAAACATGGTAATCACATGAACCTGTTTCATCTCCATTAATCCATTCTTTACAGATGTTGAATGCTTTAAATAGAATAAATAGGTAAATATAACAGCATGCTCTTTAGATGATGTGTTTGACTAATTTCTGTTTTAGTTTGTATCAGTCTGAATTACTTCTAATCCTACTTTGTTTGGCAGGCCTTGTTTTTTCCGTATGTTACAGAGGTGAACTAAACCACATCTGGCTTACTTTACAACTCATTACCGGCATATTTTCTCTTAATACTTACATATAAGCTTAGTTAAGCCCTGATTCTTTTCAGTCTCGTCTCTTCTGGCTAAAGGGACTTCTGTCTCAAACCTTTCTCTGAAATGTGTGTGTGTACCGTGAGCTGTGCTTCTACTTTGTGTGTTCTGTTGCAGTTATTATGTGTAATTGCATCCCTGAAAAGCCTCCCGTCAGGACTCTGGGTTAAGTGTCCAAACATGTGAGAACATGAAGTGCATTTTTCCACTGAGAGCTCCTACACCTGTAATTGGAAGCATTCAGGATAAGGGTCCATTTAATTTGTCAGAATGAGTAAAATAAAAAGTTTTGCCTGTAAGTGAACACATGCTTTACTTGGGAAAAGGGCAGAAAAGGGAATTTAGAGTTAAGATAACGGCATAGTTTAAAGTACTCCTCATTTAAATCACTGTAATGTTTCAAGTTGATGTCAAGGGCAGTCAAAAACAAGAACTTTAGAGAGACTATATTGAAAAGTTAGACCACAAACTGTGATATATGACACGATACTGAGTACATGGGTTGTTTTCAGTTAGCTTACCAGAGATCTGCGAGCCTGTAAGTGGAAAAGAAACAACAACAACAAGTTAAAGAAAGTGACTGTTTGTCTATATTAATATAATATTCTTTAAAAACTACAATTTTAAGTCTCTTGGACAATGGCTGCATTTATAATAGGTTTCTGACAAAGTTCAGAGTTCAAACTACTCGACGGAGGCCAGTTTTTGACAAGAGAAATCACTGTAACTCATTTTTCTCCTGTTCAATCAGGCGTTTTGCTCCTTGGCACAGAGTGAATCCATAAATGACCACATGGTTTATGCTAACAGATAACAAATCTCTCATTGCCACTGGTTTTACTGGATCTTCTGTTTTTGATTTTCTGGCTGATTCTGTTTTATCTCTCAAGATAAGAAAAAGTGATCATTTGCAGCCTGTCTAGCTTTAATCAGTGTTTTGTCCAAGTAGTGAAGAGGCTTTATGATTTCCCATTAAACATACACAGCTGAGTCAGATAGGGAAGCCCTTTGTCCTGGTTTCTCTTTCATTCTTATGTGAGTAGTTCATCAAACTGCCGAATAACTGGAACAGATGAAACAGTTAGAGAAACCACTGTTGACCCCTGATAGGTGTGCTTAAAGAGGCCTTTTGTGTTTATTAAAGGTTTTAAATATGAGTCAAGCTTAGGCAAAATGAAAGTAGATAACTCATATTAAGAAATTATTATTAGAAGAACTATGTAGGATTCTAAACTATATTATATCAAGCTCAGGTCTAAAATACTGACATACTAAAGTGCTGGTATGTTGGTTTAGGATGTCCCCTGTGACCACACTTTTAAAAGCATAATGCAAAGGAACTGTGCTAAACAGATGGAGGCAGAAATTCAGAAATTCAGTAGCTTAAGGCGCCACAACGGAGCAGAAAAAGCAGGATTTTTCGCTTTGGCAATAGAGTATTTGAGGAGTATGTGTAAAGTGTGTGTTTGGCCCTCTGCCAGTCAGGTTTAGCCTGGTTCTGCAGAAGCCTTGTGACCTTTTTCTTTTGTTCTGTTATTTTTTTTAATGTAGTACAATGAAATGCACGCTGCATTTAAGTGGCGTCTGTACTTCTGGTGCCCACTTTACATGGTGAGGCTGCAAGGAAAGACGCACGCCGACAGCAAACTGGTTCTGTTTAGGTCCCTTTGCTGTGTTAGTCCATACCTGGACTAGTTTTTGATGCTGTGTGTTAGTCCATACCTGTGTTAGTCCATACCTAGACTAACACTCAGCATTAAACAGGGAATACCGGCCCTGTAGTGACAAACGTGGGAACACACCGAGTGCTCTGTGGCATAAGTAGCCAGCGCGTTTGTGTAAAAAAGCATGAGAACGAGCAGGAAAAGGCGGCGTGCGATGCATAAGCTGAGGATCGTTACGTTTCCTGCTTTACTGCGGCCCCCCCGCGTGCCCGCCACAGCAGCCGACAGCAAACAGAGATTAATGGCAATCGATGCGTGCGCAGCAGAGGACTTCACAAAAAGATGGATGCATGTTGCCTGGAAGACTCCTGGGGCATAGATTTGTTTTGGGGGGGGGTTCTTTTCATAGTCATGTTTGCTAGGATAAAAAATAACCCCCATCCTCCGCTTAAAATTGTGATTTTTCTGTAGTTTGGAAGCACGTGCAGCCTTGAACATGCAGTCCCTGAAAGATTAATGATCTGGACCAGTAGAAAAACCTGCAATGAGCTCAGCAGCTTTTCTCCACCTCTCTCCATCATCTAAGGCTCCGTCCTTTCTGACCGGTCAGCCGCCGCTTTTGTTCATTCTCCGCTCGTAGATCGGTGCTGATTGGGTGGATTGCTGTTGATTATCTTCATTAACCTAATAGAGAATATCGACCCTGGCTAAAGACATCCACACCTTCCCGAATGTCTGACAAGTGGAGATGGAGAATAGCCGGCTGTCCACGTGGACAGACCCCTGGGCGGATGGCCACAGGCCCAGTGCTCGTTTGATGATTGGTTGATCAGAGACCAGAAGCAGACTCAGGGCTGATTAAACTCCTGTGGTGTATTTACAATATGCCAAATGCGACTTCATAATGTTAAACAGCCCCTCAACGCTATTCCTGGATAGTGATCTTATGTGCGGACAGAGGCTTAACTTCCACTTTTGAGTCACAGTCCACCCACAAATAAAACCTTTTGCAAACCTGCAGAGTGGCTCCAACGGAATGAAATTACTTTGATTTATTAACCTTTGAGCTAAAACAGGATTATGTTTCTGAAATAACTGCCAGCAGAGGTGTTGAAAAGCTGAAAAGTGTCAGCTCAAAATGTTAGTCTGGTGGAAGTTACATTTAGATCCTTAAAATATTCTTTATCTTCACTCTCAGAATTAATTTATATTACTTTGATATCTCCTTTTTTTGTCACCCTGAAACAGCTTGTTGAGCGTGTGCTTCAGGTGCTCATTTTTATTTATTGGACACATAACAGAAAAGGAAATATGTAAAAGCCTTTCAGGTGGACAATGAGACGGATATTTCAAATTCAGAAAGTAGTGCAGCACACGCAAGTAAAAAGGGAAAACTCTGTGTAATATTTCAAATCTTATAGAGGAGATTCTGTTCTTTTAACTCTGTAATGCCATATGTATCATATTTAATACGGTTTCTGAAGTCTTTTGGATCTGAGACTTTTTGCATCATTCAGTGGTAAAAGCTTTGCTCAAACCCCTGTTGTACACATTCAGATATACCTGATAACAGCCAGTAGAAGACTCCACAAAAAATGATTTTTGACTTATGCACGCTAATATGATCAAAATAATTTAGTTTTTTTTTTCTTCATATGTTGTTGAGGGGCCAAAGAAAGAGTTCAGACTAAAAGAATCCAATATTCTTCCTATTTTTCTTGGATCAGCCTTCAAAGGGTTAAAATACCTGATTGGTTGCTAGCTAACAGGCCTTTAACGCCTCCCTTTGGCTTCATAGAGATGCTCTCTTGTTTGACCCTCGTAAGGTTGTTTTCGTCTAAAACCTAAAGCTACAGACGAGTCGGCGGCCATTTATCCGCCTCTCGGACTTAATGGACTTCCACCGTGGCATGAGTCATGACGGCCTGTGTGTCTGTGCGTGTGTGTGTCTGTGCGATCCCAGTGGACATGTGGTCAGTTGGCTGCATCTTTGGAGAGGTGATAAGAGGAACTGTGCTGTTCCCAGGGACTGACCGTATCCTTCCTCTGCCACCTCCTCAGTCTGACCCGTCCAGGAACCGTTTCATAACACAACCGACCCCTACCACTCTCTGGAACTGACACAGAGCTAAAGAGGCTTTAGTAAGAGGTTGGAAGGATGAAAAATTAGCCTTTGTGAGCTCTGGGTTGATCATAGGCAATAGGATGCTTAACAGAGGTGAAACCAGGTACCCCCACATGTCCTCATCTGCTCTTCTGTCGACTCTTTTTGTATTTTTAAGATGAAAAATGTACTTTTAGGAGAGGGAAAATAGCATTAACCAGTGAATTACAAAGATGCTCCTTGTTTTTACCGTTTCACGTTATTTTTTTAAAATATATCATTGTTTTTTATTGGTGCTTCATCAAAAATGGACTTAAAAATTGGTTTTAAGCTTTGAATGCAAAATGAATTACAGCACCACTGCAAAGATGGCCGTCTCTGGGGACAGGCTCTCTGTTTCTTTTTGCCTTGACCCGCCACATCAGACATTGACCAGTGGAACAAGGTGATTGAGCAGCTGGGCACGCCCTCTCCCGAGTTCATGAAGAAGCTGCAGCCCACGGTGAGAAACTACGTGGAGAACCGGCCAAAGTACGCGGGCCTCACCTTCCCCAAGCTCTTCCCCGACTGCCTTTTCCCCGCTGACTCTGAGCACAACAAACTCAAAGGTGAGGACAAAACAAAGTCACACGCCTTTATTCAACTAAAGCAAAATGCTGTCAGGGAACTTTTAGAATTTAGGGTTAATCTAGCTGGTCTAAACTATGAAACACACAGTAAAAAACTGTTTAATATCATTTGGTCTCACTCCAAGTTAGATTAAAAGTTACTCTATTTTGTGTAAAAACTAATAATGAATTTAGTCAAACTTTTTCACACCGTTCAGAGAAATCTAATGATACTTTAGTGAGCTACTTTTTCTCCAAATGCAGTTTAAAAATGACCCTGTTTTGTAAAAATATGTAATATCGATTGATGTGCAATGTTGTGGCACATATTATTTATTCAATTTATTACAGTGGTCTAACCGGTCGGATAGAAATAAATCCAAACACACAGCATTAAAGAGACTAATAAATATATATATATATACATATATATATATATGAAAAAAATTAGGAAAGTGGCCCAAATTTGATTGTTGTTTCCAGAGTCCAGATCAGAAATTCTACACGTTGGATCTTTTCACTTTCTGCTGTTTCAGTTTCGCAGCAAATGAATACCAACAATGTGTTTTTGTGGGGTCCAATAAATGTTTCTGTTACCATGTTCCCACATAAAGCACTGAAGTCCCCATGAATCTCCTTTATGTTCAGGCTGAGTGTAGAGGATGTTAAAGGAAATGCACTCGGGGGGGTGGGGGGGAAAGAAAACTGAGTCAGACAAGACGGAAACTCTGTTTATTTTTATCTGATGGAGGAGGATGAGACAGACGGCTGTAGGAGGGCTGGAGGTGGACAGTTGGAATTAAGTCATATATTTCATAAAGACAAAGAGTATTATAACATATATTTGAATATACAGTATATGATCAGTTATATCTCTTTAACAAAAATCAAAAATCACCCAAAAGACGAGTGAGAAGAAAAGAAGGCTGAGCTTTTAGTTGCTCATTTTAAATTATTTTGAATTAATGCTCTGCATTTTGGAATAGATTTAGAGATAAACATTCATTTCATGCAGACACAACTTCCTGGAAAAGCTTTTCGAGTTTAAAGTGTAAAGATTCCTCAAATTTGAATACTGAAAAACTGTCTTTAAAAATCTGAAGGATTAAATCTTTTATGTTAACAGTCTGTTCAGATAGTGAATAATCGACAGTAACATGGATAATAAGGAGCTAAATGTTACATTTTTGGTTTCCTGACAAGCAAACAAAGTGGCTAAAACACAGAACTTTGTGTTTGAGGGTTAAATTGTCATTAATAGCTCAAAATTAGCACTGCAACTGTATGATAAACACTCCAAGTTATAGAAAGCCTTTTTTTAATTAGAAATACTGTCTGAAATCTCCACCTTTTAAAATGCTTTTGTCTCAGTTGTTAACAGATGACCTAACACACACTGAACTGTCTAGCATTAGCTAGAAAAGTTACAAGAAGGGTTTTGAAATTGCCATAAATCTCTCTGTGTTACTCCCTTGTATTTTTATTTATTTTTATTGTTTATACTTTATGCAAATTTTCCTCCTTGTTTGCACCTTCTTTATTCACTAAGCTGATGTGTGACCAGTGAATTTCTCCACTGTGAGATCAATAAAGCTTATCTTATCTCTTATCTTATCTTAAATGTCACCTACACACACTTCCTATTTTCACCTGCATTTTGTGGTGTGAAATAATTTATCCTTGTCTTATGAAATGAACCGGTTGTTGTTGTTGTTTCCTGTCTTTCAAACCCCAGCGAGCCAAGCCAGAGACCTGCTGTCCAAGATGCTCATCATCGACCCGGCCAAGCGGATATCGGTGGACGAGGCCTTACAGCACCCCTACATCAACGTGTGGTACGACCCAGCCGAGGTGGAGGCGGTGAGTAGGAGGCAACCGGACCGGAGCTCGGCTCTGCCCCCCCCCCCC
>JABUIW010000204.1:47074-82498 GCA_013363375.1 Menidia beryllina
GGGGGGGGGGGGTCACAGCAACAGCTTAATTATTCATGCCTTTGACCACCAGGCACGCTGCCCCACCGATTGCATCAGAGACTGAGGTCTGCATAAGAACTATTTATATCCCTGAACACAACACCACGGAGCAGCAAAAGGAATCCGGTTTAATCCCAACGATTTCAAACCGCAGAAGTCCAACAGCGAACACGTCGACGAGGTTCAGATGCACGGATCAGGACCAGGGGAGGGCTGAGCTATCGGGTGCTAAACGCCGACAGATTCATGCTTCCTGTCAGTCTGGACGAGCCCTCATTAGCAGCCGGCAGATGTGAGTTCCCCCCTCGCAGCGTTCAACAAGTCCAAAATGTTTACAGGCCGTCACAAACACGCGTTCACAGCCGTGAACCAGCAGGAAATACCAGGAATGCATTTGAAGCTTTCATCTGTGGGGAAAAAGAGAGGTTTAAGAGGAGAAAAGCCCTGTGGCCCAGTTCTAGTTTACCTTTTTATACAGGTATGTTTACACGGGAGTGCATCCCATAATGTAGCAGCTGGTTTGTACAGGATTATTAACTGGTTTGGGGGTGGATACATAAGGTTAGCTTAATAATTTCTGTCTCAGGATGGTGTCTTCTTCAATTAAAAGTCTATTTTCAAAACCATTTTAAACAAAAATGATGAAATGAAAAACATAATGAGCTGAAGTCATAAACAACTCAGTGCACAATCTGGTTCATCTTTGTGGGCATTTATTTTATGGTTAACTACACTTTTTTTAAAAACTGATTAGAACAAAGTGATACACTGGCCAGGACTCTTGATTAGTAAAATATGAAGAAAAACATCAGGTAAGAAAAGCTACAGAGCTTCTTGAATAGCAATAAAACAGAAGCTCTCCCCTTTAATTCACCCAGCACTACAAGGCCAAAGACATGATGAAGGTGCCTGTTTTATACCCCCAATCCAACTCTCACAACTCTCCATTTAAAACACCAAGTTTCCAATCCATACGCACTCCTCTGCCCGAGTGGGGCTCTTACTCTTAATGGTCTAATAAGTCTAATGCGCTCTTGTTTCTACTCCGGTGATTAGTCACTACCAGGCATTGATTGTGCCCAGAAGTCCCATTAATTACACCTTGAATTAAGCAGACAGGGCTCGTTTTACCGGGTCCCTGTCTGCCCGTCGCCTTACGGACGCGCGGAAAACACCGGATCAGAAATGATCCCGGTGCGTAAAAACAAAACCCCGACGGCTCCGGCTCACCTTCCCACTGCAGCAACCACGTCCACGCTCGCATTTAAAGCCGCCACGCACGGCGGAGTGTCCGTAATGCCTCTAACCAGCGGCGGAATGAGGCGTGAGAGGGGATTGGAGCGCCTCCTCCCCTCAGTCCGGCGTCCGGACGCAGCGTCCAGCCTCTCGCTCAGACTCAGACCATCCGGGCTCTGAACGCGTTCAGTCCCACAGATGTCCGAACAGGATCAGAGAAGGGAAAAGGGAGAGCATGTGGACGCGTTCGCGTGCCCGTGCGGAGTGGGCTCACCGTGTCAGACAGACGGGAACCACAGGGCCGTGCGCAGCTTTTTCTGGGTCCGGAGCAAGTGCCCCCGTTTGCTGCTCCACCAGCAGCAGCTTCCCAAAAAAATAGAGGGGAAAAAAGACTTATTATCCCAAATCTGGGATGTTGGCTGAGTGTGGTGTGAAACAGCTGGATTGTGTAGCTTTTGATCAAAAGAGAATTCTAAAGTTTTGGAGGATTATTTTTCACATTTTGGGTTAGTGCATGGCACCAGTCCTTAAAGTTATTGGGTCAAAGTTAACATTATCTCATTTGCGGTAAAGGAAAAGGTAGTGTGGGTCATTTGTCCTTTAAATCTATACAATAAATCAATATATTATTATTGAAATGTAATGAATTAGTGTTGTTCATTTTCTCATAAACTTGAGACAAACAGGCAATAACTGAAAAGGCCTTTTGAAAAGTGGAAGCACATTAAAAATTAATTTTATCACCGTCTTATTTCCGAAACAAAAAGAGAAAACGACATATCGGGATACCCCAGAACATAATGGCTGAGGAGGCTGCCATCTTGATGGCCGCCATATTGAATCAAGAACAAGTTTTTCCAAAAGGGAAGGAGGTCATTTAGCACCTCAGAGAAGACCAGAATTGTGTCAAAAATCAATTGCAGCAATCAGATTTTCAACATTTCTTGTGGTTCAAAGCTTATCAACACAGAAACATAGCCTGATAGAGAGGACGTCCATTCCCTGCTGGTATATTCAGACATGGCATTTCCACCACAAAACGGCGTCCTGTGACTTTTGACTCACCATGAACTGTAAATTTTACCATAAACAACTAACTAAAACACAAAAAGCCTCATATAAAACTTTTATAGTCAGCTAAAATCTACTGAATATCGTTTTTTTCCCCCAATTACATTTGCTAAAATCAAATTCCTGCTTCATGTGTTCCATAAACTGCCATGTTCTCCTCATTGGGTCAAAGCAGCTTTACTCCAGCTGCTGATGGAGGTCTGTGGAGGACAATGATTGCTTGTAGAGGCCAGTTTGTCATCCAAAAAGTTCCTCATCAGGCTCCGTTGGTGCTGATTGTCACGCAGAGTTAACGGCTGGTTAGTGGCCACCGGCTTCCTTCACCACACTTGAACTCAATTAGCCCCTCCGTAACATGCATGGACGGAGAGCGTTCCCCTAAAAACAAAACAATGCTTGTGAGGCCGTTAAACAAGCGTGCAAAAGGACTTTGCGGCATACCAGGAGCATTACAGCACGCTCCCGTTCCTCCTGCCACTTCCTGTTGATGCTCCGCTCTCCCTCGCCATAAATGAGTTCCCCGTATGGTTAATAAAGCGGGAAGGGGGTGTGACACAGCGTTTAACGCATCCTGTCAGTACATTTAAACAACACAAAACTGATTTAGATACTGTTTTAAACCACTGTTAAACAGATAACCTCTTACAGGTGAAGTCTTCTATTTTACAGTGGACAAGACAGAATGTAAATTCATGTGGACAAAACTCAACATCGGCCCTCTAAACAAAACGACTGGCTGCTATTTGAGCTCTTTACAGGCTGTGGTTAAGCTGCCTACACGCATTAGCCTCCTCCACACGATTCCCAGACTGCCCACGATGTGACTGGCACTGGGCCTTAAAAGGTTCGGTCACCGCTTACAGAAGTGAGCCTAATCTGTGCGGGGACACGCGGGAGGAGTCGGTCCAGGGTGTTTCCCCTAAAGCGTGACTGGACACGAAGAGACAGCCGTGACTACTGTCACCATTCCCCCGATTCGCCATGCTTCCTTACACGTTTCCTCAGTTTTTCTGAGGGAAACGAACAGTTGTCAGCTTTACAGAATGCGTGCAGACGTGCACGTCAGAGGACAGTTTGCATTAAAGGAGCCTCAAAGATTAAGATTCCCTATTCGTATCGAAGGTAAAAGAGGTGAAAAATTCTCTTGTTCAAAGGAAATGCTGCTTTTTTTATGCAAACAAAAGCAAATAAAAATCATTTTGATGGCAAAATGAGACAAAAAGGATGAAACAATTCAATCACAAAGATGGATAGAGCAAAGGAAAATGAAAAAAATAATTCAAAGAGATGCACACTTGAGTTGCTTGATGTCAATTAACCAAATGAGTGACACCTATATCCACCATGTCGTGTCGGTGTCACCGTGGGAGACGGGCCGAGAGCAACAACTGCTCATTCCAGCTGTGACCGGTGGGTTTAACGAGCGGACAGCTGCAGGGTAGACTTTAACCAGCGGCCCAAAACAGGTGGGAGACAACAAAGGATCCCACTGTGCTGCCGTCGCTCCCAAATACCTGGAGCCCTCATAGGTTTCACTCAAAGCCATTCCTGTGGAAGAGCTGGGAAACCACACAGGGAGCCCCCATTCTCCCCCATTCTGGAGCGCGCAGAGCAGGCCGCCGGACAACAGGATCCCAGAGCGGATGGTTTGGTTTTGGGCGCATAAACAACATTAATCTCAGGCCACCTGCTCTGGCTGCTCCCCGTCTGCAGCTACAGGCAGGAAGCGCTCGGAGAGTCCACCCGTGTGAAGGAGTTTCTGCTAAACGGGGGAAAAGTTACGAGCCGGTTTATCTGACTGACAGTGGAAAGTTCCCACAATGCTGTGCAATGACAACACTGTGCTTATCTGCTGTAATTAAGTGAGAGAAAACCTAAAACCTGATGGCTGGAAGATGAAGATGAAGCATCTGTCCCTCACATTCATGCATGAACATGAGCCAATCAGGCGAGTCAAAAACTGGGTTTTACATTAAACTAAAAGATGCTGATGCAACACATCTGAAACCTGCCTGCAGCTAATAGAAAACCTCTCAGATTCAGCCACAAACGAGACCTTTCCCTTCTTTTTTTCCCAAAGTTTATGAGGATTAAGGGCAGATATCCCACTAAAGAGTTATAAAGATTAGTTTAGAGTCCACTGAGATTTTCTGGAAAATCAAAATTTGTTCTAAGAAAGCTTTAATTTGTATAAAAACTTGAAAATGTACCTTTGCCCTTTGTGCTTAGGATGAAAGATCTGATGGAATGAGGGCAGCATGAGGTTTGAGAGGCAAAAGCATGCATGTTTCCTCTGGTTTGTCAAGTCAGGTTTAATATGAACGTCTGTACCAGAGCAGTGTGAATCAAAACACCCGACAGGGTCGAAATCTGTGAGATGATACAGGCACGAGGTTTAATCTGATGTCTCTTACAGGGGCTTGGGCCAGCTGTTTCTCCGTCCTGTTTCCTGAATCATAATGAAGAGCAGATTGTCAGCATGTTGCTGCTATTTACGACCACTCAGCGGATAATGTTTTGACTGAGAGGAACACTGTTTAAATCACAGAGAAACTGTTTCTCTCTATCCTCAGAGGAGTTTGAAATCCAACGAGGTGACAAATTCATCTCACTCGAAGAGTCTAGCCACAAAAATGTGGTTTACAAACCGCCTCTGCTTTATACTAAAAAGGAAGTGGGTGCCAAAAGGGTTAAAAATGAGCTAAAACATTTGTATTCGGTAAGTGGAAGTCTTGTACAAATGCTAACTTCTTCCAGACTTTGATTGTGTTTCGTGCCAAGTGGAGGAAACAGCTGCTGCTGGCCCAGAAAACAATGCAGACGGTGGAACTACCTCGTTTAGCTCGAAAAGACAGAAATACGAGTTGCTTTCTTCCAGTCTGCTCTTGTGTTTGCTGAGCCGGAGATTAAGAAGTGCATCCATTATTGTCTGTTCTGTTTTTTTTTTTTGTCTGCGCGAGTCCTCTGGTTTGCTGCAAGTACGGGCAGGTCCAGGTTCAATAATGTGTCTAATGATAGTCTTCTGAGAAGTCCGAGCATCTCGAACACCCCAAACACAACAGGAAGTCGCTCGCAGGCAGCAGCCAATAGCAAAATGTGCATTCAAGTAAACTCAGAAAAGAAAATCATAATTATATGGGGAGGATTCAAGCACCTTCTCACACTCACTGGTCAGGATTTCCATCACCAGATGATCTAATGCCACTGCGAATGCAGCCGTTACAACAGGGCCAGTGGTGAAAATCTGAAGATAAACCTCCATTATGGTGTGTAAATGAGACGGTGTGCTTATCAAAAGGCTGAAAATGCTCAAACAGTGTTACCTTGACGTGAGGATAGCATACCAGATAATCCATACTGCGGTAAACTATGAACCGCCTGCTGAACCACCTCCATGCCTCGGCCTGGCTCACACTCTCAGTTCCAGAAAAAGAGAAGCTTCCTGAGTCCCGGTCAGACCTGAGGATAGGAGGTCTGGAGTGGAGGAGCTGCTCTGCTGGTTTCTGGGTGAGTGAGTGAGTGAGTGTGTGAGTGAGTGAGTGAGCACAGCTGAGAGGGTGTGAAAGAGAAAGGGAGGGGGCAGGGATGGGATGGGAGGTTTAAAGAGGGGGTTGGTGAATATTCACACACACTTAAGCACTGTATGGGAACAATGGGCTGATCTTTCTGAAGGCTTTGGACTAAATACACCACAGTTTGACTAAGGGCATAACCCCCCTAAGAAAACATGGGATATCCCATTAAAGCCACAAGCTTTTTTTTTTTTTTAACATCTTCCACAAATATAAATACAAGCAAATAAATGACCCAATAATGGCCTTTAGATTGAGTCATCAAATCAAAATTTGGAGGTTAAAACTTTCAAACTTACTTTTTCTTTAAAACTTCAGCTTTTGAAGTACATATTTTTTTCTTGTGTATCTTGCAGACCATGTGAAACTGTTATTTAGTAAGAAATGTTTAGTAAGAGAGCTGAAATCAGTGTCTTCTAAGCGATCTATATAACAAAAATAAATTATTTAACAGCTTTCCATCCTCTTTTTTGTAAAAGTGATTGAATATTTGCTGCCTCCTGCTTTGATCAGATCTAATCATGTTTTCGTTTGAATGTTCTTAATAGAAAAAGAAGATTTTTCCACTCAGTATCTTTGTAAACATAAATCTATGTCTCTAAATAACAGGATGTGCTTGTTGGTCTAATTATTTATGCAAAGCCAAGTGTTTCAAAGCTTTAGAAGATGAATACTCTTGTTTTTTACCTGAAAACGGTTCGGTCTAATTCCTGGCCCAGTAATCCAGGTCCAATTGGCACAAGCACCGAACAAATGGCTGCTTTGCTTAACTTTGAATATAATAGGTTTTAGACAATCTGTCTTTCCAAGATTAAAGCCATTATAAGTCACACGTTTGATATTAAAGTAAATTACTCTTAAAAGTTTTTATACCAATCTAACCAACCTGTCTTATCTCATAAAAAAAACTCTAAAAAAAACACTGACTGTTTCAGGAGACATCCGATGCTTGTTTGGCTAAGTTGAAAATGTTAAACTATGATAAATGTACATCTTAGAAACCAAATATTGATCTCTGTCATTCGTCTATTTGTGCAGCCTGGTGGTGTGCAGCTCCTGGCTCTGCAGCTCCCCCCCCCCCGCCCCATGTCTGCAAAGCGCGTCCCATTTCCCCTGACCTGTCCGGTATCGGTGGCTAATTGTCTTCCTGGTGTCATGGTGGTCCCCGCCTGTCAATAGACATAATCCGAGGAGAGACAACACAACATGAGCCTTTCACCTGACTCCCCCGAGATATCATCTGCCGGAGAACACAGACTCCATAGAGTTAAGACGGCTATCCATTACCTCCCGATGCCGAATGAGAAACAAGCCAGTCTCGGCGGTCGGGTCAAAGAGGACGGGGACCGTCTCTTTACGGAGCCCCCCTCGGGAACGGGGTAATCATGGACAGAATGGACAGTAATGGCCACATCAACTCTGGTTTTATGTTTTCCTGAAAGGTTACCTGATACCTCGACTGCTCGAGACAACAAAATTACACACAACAGTCCAGGAAGCCTTGAACGATAACTCATTATAAATCCTTTTTGAAAAAAATAATCCAGTTCATTAGGGTGCACTCATTCTTCTTTACTCATTCAAAAGCAGCCGTTTTACGGCATTTCTGAGCGAATCTTTAGCAGTTTTTTTTGGGAGGACAGGCCGGGAAACGCTCAGGGGAGGTCACCGGGCTGTCAAAAAGCCAAGCGTCTCCTTTCTGATTTGATGCCAACTAAATAAAGAGCCCTGTCTGTGTGTCCTGCCAGGGGCCGCCGTAAATATAGCATTATGTAAGGGGAATCAGTTTCCACTTTGGAATAAAAGGAAACACTGCTCGGACTGGATTGGGAGCCAGGAGCTTGTAGCATGGGTTGGCACGCTGACCAGAAAGACTGCAGACTCACACGGACTGGGGTTAAAGCGGGCCGGGTCGTCCACGGCAACAGCAGCCCTTTTTTGCAAGATGCATCTTATTGATATAATTCACCACAGCAAGCACATCTGATCAGCATCTGCCTGAGGAAAAGGAGACATTAGGTTACAACTACGCTAATATAAGTCCTGAACTTTCCTAAAACCGGTGCTCATAATTCACTGTTACTGAAACAGCTGTCTGGCCTCAGGGAGGAAAATTGAGATTTCTTTTTTTGGATACAAGACACAAAGAGTGATTTTGTCTTAAAATCGCAAAAAGCAGAACTGACTTATGCAAATATAAATCACGAGGGACGTTCGTGGAGTCTAGTAACCACAGAAATTCTGTTGAGCCCATTTATTTCTGCGTTGACGAGGAGCAAAACATAAGATTGGTCCGGGAGTAAACCCCAACAACACTCCGAGGTTTGTTAAAATACCAGAATCCTTCTGAGTGGACCCTTTACGGGGGATTAAGACCCCATTAAAAGGCGAGGAGTGTGGACTGTTGTGAGGCCTGGCAGCTGTCGGCAGGAGATGCTGAAACATCGCCGATGCAAACAGAGTGCCACCAAAAGGGGAAGCTGCATTTCATCCAGACAAAAGGTGAAAGCCCCGAGCGGGTCCGCAGGAGAGCTCCCTAAAGATAACTGGACACTTTTAGCCGCCTATTATCACCACACTTGAGGAGAACTTATCTTTTGTGTATAATGAGACACAGTCTGACGGGAGACGACATGTCTGGCCGGTGCATACACGGTCATAAAAACATGTAAAGTACGTAAAACTGTTGAGAGGAAGAAGATTGACTAACTAAAAATACCAAAACGATGCAACCGAGAGACCTTTTTTTTTTGCAGAAGAAGAAAAAGAACCTGAGACCCCTTTTTTTTGCAGGATGTTTTTGAATCTGCTTTGATCTTTGCTTCCATATGTGTGCGAGTGGCTGAAACGGAGGCAGGCTGATCACTTTTCAGTGGGAGAGCAGGGTGTGAGGCCTCGTTCAAAGACTGGACGTGACAAAGTGCCGGTTGCATTTCCTAATAATACCTTCTGAAGTCACCTTTCAGCCTGGATGAGGGCTTCAGGGGAGACGCACACCTGCACTCCCCGAAGTCCAAATTGGTAGCCTGGCCTTTGGGAAACCCTTTGAACCCTCTCAGACAGCCGGACTCCTCATCTGTTGAGTCTAATGGAGGCCGAGCGGCTTTCAGAACAAACAGAGATGGTTTCTGTTCCACACAGAAGCTTTGATTCCGCTCGTGTTTCCACCCGTAGCTGAAAAATCCTGGTGGCCGATGAAAGATATGGATTTCCACGAACCCCAGTCGGCGAAATTAAACTTAGTGAATTCTCTCACTGAGGCATCAATCAGCATTTTTATTTGCTTGATTGCCAATGGAGATTGAGAGGGCTGTCATAGGGAAACAGCTTCGATAAATCAGCCAGATAGTCATCAGTCATCCTCCCTCTTTATTGGCCTTTCACTACGACAGCACAGAAAGGAGTGAACGGGCTTTTTTTTTTTTTTAAATGCTCCTCTCCCTGTGGACAAGCTCGATGGCATGCAACCAAAAACATAGTTTATGTCCATTTGAGAGATTTGTCCATGGCAGCAGTGGTGCAGCGCTTTTTCAGACAAAAACTGTCCGAATCGCCCCAAAACGCTGCAGTGCAGCGAGGAAAGAGGCAAAATGCTGACGCCAGGGATGGATTTGTGTGTCTGCTTTGCTGAACTTTTGCTGATGTTGCTGCTCATAAATGTTGGATCTGAAGGCTAATTAGTTCAAATTAGCAAAACCGAGCCAATAGTTTGTGTTGATCGTGGATAAATCTGCAGATTTCCATTTTATTAGGCAAATGGACCATTAATATTCAGACATTTATCAGTTCGACAACCAACTTAAAGAATATTTTCCTGAATATCAGATGTAAAACATTATCCAGGAAGTATTCATCAGTAATAATTCATCCAGTCTGTTTCTCACCATCTTCTTCATAAAGAAGTGACTGTTGCACACTTTGACAAATGTGTATTATTCTGATCTTGTTTTCATTAATAAAATTGCTGGCTTCCCACTCTGTGTTTTTGGCTCATCGGTCATCACTCGCTGCCCCTCACAGCCAACAAACTATCGACACAGCCGAGCCTCCACTCGCTCAGAAACCTCACGGGGGAGCCGGTCCAGGTTGCATCAGTTACACATGCGAGGGTTCACACACATTTCTTCATCTTGGAAAAAAAAAGCCCGCTAACCAATTCAGATGGATATTTATTCTGTTTTAAACCCTGGCAGGACGGCTTTTTCTCAGCTCTCCACCGGCCATCTCACCAGAGATTTCAGCTCCAACTTTCTGTCTGATTGCTGAATTTCGTGCGTCTGCTTTCTCTCCCATCTGTTGCCTCAGAGTTTTCGCATGAGAACGTCCCTCCCAGCACGGATTTACAGGCAGACTGGGAGCTATGAATTCAGCAGTCTGCTCTGTTATCTGCCTCGAGCAGCCAAGCAAAGTGAAATTTGACCCAGTCCAGAGAATGCTCTCGCAGAAAGCTGACTTTTCTTCCAATAAGACTTTCTTAAGCCATATATCTTCAGCACCCAACTGGGATGTGATTTAAATTACAAACAGCGTTTAGAAATAACTTATTTTCAGTGCATGTTTTTCCAGAGGTATCGTTATTGAGTTAAGTTCCTTCTACCTTCTGTCAATGTCTCAACACCCAATGAAACAGCTCAGTTATCCCTGTAGATGTTTAAGGTGCTACAAAAAAAGCTGCTTTACTATTCTCTTTCTTACAGTTGACATAAAATACTGTGATAACTTCACAGATTTGTAGAAAAATGGGGAAACGTATTATATTCTTAACACCTGCTTAGTTCACAATTACAATTAGTTCTATTCAAACTAACTCAGCTAAGAGACTAAACTCCCTGTTAGTCTCTATGACATACTATTTTTGTTTATTTACTTTTTTTAAAGTAATGGATCATTTTGTCAAGGCCGCATAGAATCAGTATGCATATCTAAAAATGTTTTTGAAGGGAAAAAGTGCAATGTACGCAAACGAATCTGAAACAGAGACTGCTGTAAACTTGTAAAACACCCATCTGCTAACATGCCACATCTGTAAAAGACACTCGCCCAGAGAAAACAGACTACTGTAACTCCTTTACGAGTAGCTTTGTGTTTACGGACGTGAGAGCAGCCAGATGAATCCTTTCGCCCATTCCTGAAGCTGCAACCGACACCAGAAACACTTCCATGTCTAATAATATCCGAGCCATCATAATGCGGCCGTCCCAAACAGAGGCGAACGGCTCTGGAAGCAAAAAAAAGAAAAACACACCTGGGTTTGAGTTAAGATCCATAGGGAGCAGAAGACGCCGGCCCCCAGGTGCCACTTCTTCATCTGTTCTCGCTCCGTGCGACAGACTCTGTGGGCTCGTCTCCCCTGGTTACGGCTAAAACGCCCCACCGACCATCATGCTCTCCTCCTCCCCTGCCTCCGCTTCTCCTCCTCATGCAGCTTCTGCCCACAAGCTCATTCTGCTAAGTCAAAGGCGGGTCACTGTGACACCCCGATCGGCGAGGTCAGGCCGGTGGGGGGGGGGGGCGGCAAGTCTGTCCAAACTCCCCGGAAGCCTTTGCTCTATATTTCTGTCAAGGAAGCTGGAAGAGCGGAGGCAGCATGTTTCTGAGGGGAAATGGAAGAAGTGAAGCCCCGAGAAGGCAGCAACATGGTGTGTCTGCTCTTTTCTGAAGGAAGGGAGACGGGTGGGAGCTGGCGCTGAAGGGAGGTGGAGGCCACATAAATCAAGCAGCTCCCCCCGCCACCCCCCAAAAGTGGAGACCTGTAAATCTGGTGAACGAAGAGTGGGCACTCAGCCAAATGACTCATCTACCGTGCTCTATAAATACTGCTGTGCAGGGTCGGCAGGGCTGTTGCTACTGGTGGCCAAAAAGCCCTGAGACACGGGGGTTTCTCCCTCTGGACGGAGGGTCTTTAATGACTCGCTTATCTTTAAGGCTTATAGGTGAAGCGCACACCCCCCTGGTATCCATCAAATGGGCGGGCGGGCTTCTTTAAACAAGGCTTCAAAAAGGTGACAATCGTCACGGTTAACTATGAGATTTCTCTTTTTTTGGTTGTGTGTGAGAATGGTGTGGGGGATAAGGGGTGTATGAGGGTCCTAAACATTTATCTAGAGAGGAAATCTGTTTACATACCACCAGCCTGGACATTCAAATCTAGAGCCACCCCCCATCACGCAAACATACTGTACCAGTCAAGCAAGACTCAGTAGAGGCCCAAATGTGCCCTCAGCGAGACCTGGGCCAACCCGATCCATGTGGGGGGGCAGGGGTCGTACAGGGGGTCGGAGTGGGAGGCTGATAGTGGAGACCGGAATGCGACATGTCAAATGCCGATCCCCTCAATAAGGCTGTTATGAAAGCATCTGAGCTTCCTGTCCCGGCCCTGCTCCTCTCTGTAACTTGGCCCGATTTCAGGACTCTTCTCCAGAGGATCTCGCTTCGGCATTCTGACACACAGGAAAAGTGACGCGTGAACACCAAACCGGAGGAGGAAGGAGGCCCGGAGTCCTCTCACAGGAGCATAAATGAGAATATAGGAAATGTTTATATGAAGCATGCAGTTTTGACAGGCCAGATAATCCTCAGTTTTTTTTTTAAACAGCAGTAAAATATTTCAGTCTGATTGAGATGTAAGACAGTTGCTTTTTTAGCATCTCAGAAAGACCCCGTAATGTAACAGAATAGCAAATTATGGCGTGAAAACTTTGTTGGAAGATAATGATAGATGCACAATTCTGTAAAAAAATACAGCATGCAAAAGGTCATGTCCACTAATACTCTAGTCCACAATCTTTTCATACTGTTTCCAATTTAATGGAAACAATGTGATGGTCGATCCGTTTTGGTTTTGTGAAAAATGACAATCTCCAATTCCCACAAACAGTTAGAGCCATAAAGTAAGATCCCATGAAATTGGTTTCACTCACCAACAAAACAGCTCACTCTATTTAAAACAGAGGAACAAATGGAGCTGTAACCACTGATTAGACTGCCGATTAAATCTCAGGCAGCATACAAATCATATTCACTGAATAGTGTAAAATGTGTTTTGTACGACATGCAAGAGCTATTAAACGGACAAATCCAGCTAATTTAACTTTTCCTATGGCTGTGTGACATCATAGTAACTGCTCCTGTATATCAAACTGAATGCTTAGAGGGGATAAACTGGAAGCATAAAGTAAAATGGCTCCTTTTTTATATTGGGGGTCCCTTTATCGTGTAGTTTATTTAATTTCATACAGAAATCAGTTAGCATGAAGGCAGGACTGAACTTTGAAGCTATGAACCTCTTATAAAGGTGAATCATTGGCCCTCCAAACGAAAGATTATGACTTTATAAGTGTTTAAGTGCATATTTTGTCCTGGATCCTTCCAGAAGACACAGCCCACAGCCAGTAGTTGGTTAGCTTAGCATCCCGAGTTAGCTAGGCTAACTAGCTATTGGTTATCTTAGCTAACTCTGTATGTAACAGACACTTTTGAGAGCTGTGACCATTATTACAATTTACAAATATTTCTTTTTCATTAACATTTAATCTTTTCCACTAGCCATGCCTTGTCATTCCATTACAATAAATGTGTCTGTTGCTCTCAAGATAAGATAACAGGAAAAGGTCAATATATTTCAGAAATGCAGATTCCACATTGGTGATGCCTACTCTCCCCAAAAATTCATCTTTAATGAGCAGTCTGGAAATCCCTCAGACCGGGTGCTTCCTTATCAGGGAGAACAAAGCTCACTTGATCATTATAAGGAGATGTCTCAGTCTATGATGATTAACAGCCTGCAGCTGCAGCTCCGGCAGCCCAAACTCCCACAGCACCTCCTGTAAAATACCTCAGGAAACCTGGATAATGACCTTTCTCTAATCCACATCGCCGTACGAAGTGGGTATTAACAAGCTTGTACCCTTTCAGTTCGGAGAGTGAAAAGATGATGCTTGTACTGTGCAAACCGACAGGTATTACTGCTTTCGAGTTCAACTGACAAGCGGACGGAATACTTTTTCCAGCACATTGTCAAAGAGACTCAGAGGAATTGAGTTGTAGTTTGTCTGAACACATGTTTCAGAATCTGCTGCAGGCTGAACTGTGCAGACAGCTTTCATGGATATACAGATTTAAACAGCTTTAAAAAAGAAATAAAAAACATTTAGAATTAATCAGATTTAAACTTTTACATCTGTCAAACGTTGGTTCTGCTAACACAAAAAGTGTTGCTTTCCACATTTATGCCAGTTTAAGTGCATTCTGCTTGTTGGATTTTCTTTCTTTCTAAATTATGCAACATTTATTCTAAATTATAATCATTTAGGGTGGTACAAAGAAAGTTATATTAATATTTTTTTCATTAAACATAACCCCAGCACATCTAATGTAAAATCTAACCTAAAGCAAAGCAGAATTTAATATCTACTGCATTTTTAAAGACTATACGTCAAATTTGAAGTTGAAAACTCTTGAGTTTGTTTCCCAAAAGTTTTGTCATTTAAATGGCTTACTTAGGAAGTGTTTCCTCCAAATGATCCTGTTTGCTTTCTCTGGTTGACAGTTTTGTCTCGGTGAGCCCTATCCCCTATCATCAGGAACAACTGAAGCAAGTGTTCTGAGAGTCTCCTCCTCAGACTTTCCCTCTGAATAGAGCATGTGTCTAATAAATATCTGCGACTGCCTCTGGCACCTTGGGGCTATTTTCTGAGTCAGTGTCAGCATTCCGACTCGCCCGGGATGCAAAGACGTGTTTTGATCCTGCTCAGTGAGACATTTTGTTGTTTTCCAGAATCGAGCACGAGAACGCTCACAATGCTCTCCTTCTACCTCCGAGATCTGCTTTGAACCCATGCTTCTGCCATGGCAACAAGGCAGCAACAGCCTCGCTGGCCTGCAAATAACTCTCGGGGTAAGGGGAACCAAACGGTTCCCGAGCCTCCTATTTTAAACCGACAGCACTCTTCCTCGCTGGCAGCAGGGGTTTGAACTACCGCCACCGACTAGCTGTTGAGCTCTATAAAAAGATGTTTGAACCGGGACGGTGGTGGTAAACATGTGGTTTACATCTGGATCTGCTTCAGCTATAATGCTGCTTTTACTGCTGTTGCTTTCCGTTATTGACTCGCGCACCTTAAAGTGAGCGAGGCGCGTTTGGACTTTGAGGTCGGGGCTCACGTTTGACTGTTTCTGTTTACTCTTAACGCAAAGCCACAGATGTTTACCTCATTAAGAGGAATCTAAGCAGCTTGTGCATCATTCTTTGCACAATTAGCCTCCAGCGCTCCAGAAACACACTTATCTATTTTATTTATTTAGCCACTGACAATTTAATAATTTTAATTGATTTATTTACTAAATATTTATGACTGAATTGTATTCAGAAGGTATGAGTTTAAAATTAAAACTATTTACAATGTTTATCGGATCCCACAAGCATTGTAAATAAACATATTTTCGTATGTCTAGTTTATCAAGACAATTACAACTCTAAGGACTAATGTATTTGTTTTCAATGCCTGTGTGTACATTTAATGGTAAATGTATAATAATTTCCATTTTGATGCCTTCACAGAAATCTATCGTGCGTTTTATTATCTACATAATGCATTCAGTCTCATATAGTATGGAGGAAAAGGCTCCAGATGCTCCTGGTAGCAGAGATGGAGCCTCAGCAGGGAGATGCTAATGTGAGCGTCCCCCTCCGTGTGGAGACGGCTGCTAACGAGGCAGTGGGTGGCACTGGAAACAGCTTTTACATTTTATATTACCAGGAAATGTCTAAACTTTGATAAACCTTCAGTCTGAAACAATCAGGAACATTAAATGTGTTTGTTAATCGAATCTAGAAAGTTATCTCTTCTCCATCGTATTTATTGAAGGTGAAAACACACATTGGTGTCTGTTTGACTTCTGTGTTTTCACAGGAAATCATCTTTCGCTTTCACTTTCCCAGTTTGGTTTTCTCTTCTTTGCTCGTTACCATTTTCTCCGTCAGTATTTCTCCTGGCTGAGAATCAGATCGACTGTTTTCACCTGTGCCCGTGCTCCTCAGCTGTCTCCATCCACTAATCACCCTCCTGTGTTTAAGCTTTCTGCACTGCTTTTCTTCACTGTTTCTCAAACGTGTGTCTTCCTATTAAGGGTCTCTGTGGAGTTCCTGATTTCTTTGTTTTAACGTCCACTTTTATCTTTGGTTCTCAGGTTTTTGTTCTCGTTGCCTTTTTTCTTGTTAGTTTTTGGTAAACTCATCTGCATCACGGGCCACACCCCCAGTTTTTGTGACTTTCTGTGTGGCTAACTTTTAAACCACAAGTTATTGCAAATCTGATTGATCAATCAATTTGTGAGAAAGTTTTGCACTTCTCTGATATGCTACACGATCACCTTCCCATTGGGAAAACTTACCCCTGATCCAATATGGTGGCTTTCAAGATGGCGGCCATGTTCCAGACACAGCCCAAAAGACAGCCCCCCCATCCATTACTAGCAGGAGTATTCAGGTGCCATTTGCCAGGTTGTTTCTGAATGAATCCCTGACTCACCCCACACTGATCTATCCACAGGTTGGGACACCAGGCCTTCTTTTTATTAAAATGAAAGAAATTCTAGCCCTTCCTAGTTAAAGCTTTTCACAGAGAAGGAATGCATCTGTTTTAGGGGCACTAAAAACCCGAGCATCGTCTGCACCTGAGTGAGAGTTTTATCTTTTCTATCAGCTTGTTTTTCACTTCTCGAGGCAAAGAACCTCTGACACCTGTTTCTCTGCTGGAATGCAGATGAACCCACTCGCAGCTGTGAGTGAATCCCTGTAACACGGCACAGGAACAAGCCTGTGTTTCAAACCTGATCTACTGACTTAATTATCAGGTGTGTGTGAAGTGCCCACGCAGCTTATTATGCTCATAAATCCAGGACCAATAGACTGTGCATTAGCAGTCAGAGCTAAATTGATTTTCCAGATCGGACTGTTGTGCGTTTATGTGGGCAGATGAACAAAGGTCCCTTTTTTTGGAGACCTCGGGAATATCCTCTGTCGTTTTGGAAAAGGTCAGAATCTGAACTTCGGCCGAAGAGTATTTTACATGCGTGCCGGTATGTGTGTGTTGCACACACACGGTCCTGAGTGTGTGTATGTGTTAAACCGTTAACCTGCTGTCTGTGACAAAGCTGCAGGCACCCACCGGCCACCTTCAGCCCACAGCATTTCTTTTATGGAGCTCACCAGCATCACATCTCTTGGATTACATGCTGCTCCACCTGAGCTGTTCCCAAAGAGGGATCCTCACATTTAGGCCTATTTCCAAGCTCCCCTTTCTCTCTACAATTATAATAATATTGTTTATAGTCAATCGAAAGCCTTTTATATGGATTTTGATCTCCTTGGAGCTGGTGAATGTGGTTTTGAGTATCATCTAACCACTGAATCTGCACCAATGGGGGTTTTATTTACAGCCTCCTGGACTATGTGATCTGATATTTTGATGTCACTTAATATATTCTATCATGTCTATTCCAGCCTTATATCGCCTTATTTCGTTTAGTTTGTTTATAAGCTCTCACAATTTCCTTTCCAGTGAAAGAGGACACATTTAAAAAATCCTGGTGATAGTAATATATCACAAATAATGGTAATATTAAAAATAATCCAAATTTTATTCAGACATCTGAGGTATGAAGTCATATTAAAGCCACTTCTCTTGCTGTAAAATGTGTCTCCTAAAAATGTTTTACTGTAATTATGATAACTTGTTGAAGTGGAGCAGTTTGGTTGAATATTGGAACTTTAAAACAGATCAAAATCTTTTTTTAAAGACCAAACATAGTTTAAACTTTGAAACTGAATGCTTTTGCTGCATATTTCTTTTCATCATAGTATAACTCCAGCAAACAGGATCAAATAATTGCGAACCTGTGTGCACAGTAGCTGCTTCCGTCTGGATAACGCCCCCGATTTAGAACCGCAGATGACAGCTGGGAGCACATTATGGAGCAAGGTATTTTAGACTCTCCATAAACACCATTTTAATGCGTGCATGAGGCGGAGAAGAGCTGCCAGGAATGCGCAAATATGAACTTATTCAAACGTGATGACTGCTAAAATGTGATACAGCTAAAGCCTCAAAGTGGCTGCTGGACTTTTTTATGTCGACTCGAGTCAGGAGCCGCACAAGTTAATGCACAATAAGTGCCAGTAGCAGAAGTTATCCATGACTAATGTCACATGGGGCCCATTTGCAAACCTCCTCCATATATCCTGGTGGTAAAATGCCGGTGCAAGAAATTCATATGTTTCCTTTATTACTCTGCAGGGACGTCTTTAACCTATAATGAGGCCATAAAGCACGTTATATTCCCACAATCCACGACCAAACTGAATATCTGAATTAAAACTCATTAAACTGCATTAGTTTGCTTAATCAAAATGTTCTGTCATCGTTCATTCATCACTTTCAGGTGGTTACAGTCCACATGCCGTGTGCTCTGCATGAACAGTGCGCTCCTCTGTGTGCACAGAACAGCCTGTCTGTCATCAGCTTCCAATAATAATCTGCAGAATTAGCCTGACATTCAGTCATTCCTCCCTAATCTTCTTTAATGAGATGATTTTATCTTTACAAAGAATCGCAAAAAAATCTGATTATGTTATCTATTTAATTACAATAATAAAGATAATTTTAAAAAATGGCCTGACTCCGACACAACCCCCTTCTGCTGTCAGCCCAGCGTGACCACAACTTACATTTAGCGAGTAAGACATGCACCTCGGGGACATACGACACTCAGACGCCAATGCAAAGGGCAACCACCCATCACACAAACACATAAAACAGTCACAAAGAAAAGTCTTAATCATTGTTCCCAAGCAGAATGAAAGGCTTAAATAACAGAGGAAAAAATCTGCTCATGTTTGTGTTGATTATAAAGTAAAAACAGGACCAAGCGGTTATAAAAAGGAAATAAAATAGCAGAAACTTTTGTCTAAAATCAAGGTGATCTGGAGTTCTACTTATCACTGGAAAGTTTAAAACCAAAATGAGAGATATTGTGTAATGATGTGGTACAGTTGCATGCATTGTTTTATCTTATAAAACCACAAGGGGGCACTCTAACCTTTACCAACAACGGTCCCGTCCTCTAACTTCTTTATTCCTGCATTATACACTGTTTTGCATGTCAAGCTGCAGCCAAACAAAGTCTTTAATGGTTTTAGATTAAGGAAGTTTTGCTCCTAAGGTATTTGTTTTGTACGTTATGAAGTTTGCCCTTTAAATAGAAGTTAGATTTGAAGCTTTCCGTGTCAATATGACCCCGGGGCTGCCTCATGAATTCGAGGCTGGTGACCTCTGGGGATGAGCTGGGAAATATTCCCATAATTCAGCAGTGGTCAGCTGCCGTGACCAGAGAAACTAAGACTCGGAGCCGAGACAAGACGGGGCCTGAGGCAAAGAGGGGAAATCATGCCAGAGCCTTGTTTACGGGAGCCTGGGGAGGGACATGCACACTGTTCCTCCATCAGAAGCACAACTGGCAGCTTCCTGATTCTTGTTTTATAGGAACGGCATGATTAATCGCAGTTGGACGCCAGGAAATGACATTTAGCAACAGGTATTTATTCAGCTCTGACAGGTAACAGAAACGAAGGCTGCCCCGTTTGGTCTGAATTCATATTCGGCTGTTTGCAGCGCTGTGTGATTCCCGGCGTTCTTCAGAGGATTCAGCATCAGATAAAACTCCACGGCGCAGAGGAAGCTCTGATATCTGCTCCAGATAAACGATCAAGTTCTTACTCTAACAGCACTCCCCGTCTGTGAGGGATTCTCCAAAGAAGAATCATTTCCCACAATCTCTCAGAGAGCCATGCGTCAGGAAGAGACATAAATCTGTCAGGAGGCGATCTGCAGATACATTTTAAAAGGTACTGTTCAGATTTTCTTACGGATAAACATCATCTCCGACAGTTTGATCCACGAATGTGCATCTTAAATCGGTCCGGTGTGCTCAGAAAACCTCCAAAATGGCGGTTTAGGTGGTGAAAACGAGTCCCTGTGCATCTGTCTGTGCGGAGACACAACCTCCGTTCTAGTCTAAATATTGTTTGAGCTGTGGTGAGATCATTCCTTCACTCCTGCCGCTTTAACAGGTATGAGCCAGTGCACATGGGGGTGGGTGGGGGGGGGGGTCTCACAGGAAGCTGAGAGTTTTTTGGGGACTTGTCGCTTTTTCCGAGGCTCTGAGCAACTGGACAAAACTTTCCACGCCACGACTTTCAGGCCCCGGGCAGCACATGCTCAGACCTCCTCACCACCCTCCAGGACAACGGACATCTCTGTACAACTCTCACTTCCACCCCCCCCACCCCCCCCCACCCCCAAAAGGCCTCGCATGTCCCGCCCGTCTGGGTGTGTTGTGTCCTCGTTTGGAGGAGTGGAACATGTGCGTTGTGCTTTTCCCTCGTTTGCTCTCTAAGACTTCTTTATTGGCCGCCTCACAACAAGTCTTGTTCTTGTTTTCCATCAGAGTGAGGGCACAGATGAAGAGGGGCGGGGGGGTTAGGGGTTGTACTTTTGAGCATGTTTGGGGTCCGTTTGGGCAGGTTTGCATTTTTTAAGACACTTTTTGTTGCATGACGACACGCAAATAAGTGAATCCAGAGAAAACAATCCTGCAGAGCGGAAACAGAAATGGTCGTACTCACTATCCAACTGACCCCCCCCCCCCCGAATGAGCCCACTGCCTGTACAGTAAACAGTCCTTATCGGGGGGATTGATGGGTCACACAAGGCTTTTTCTCATTTTTAAACAACCATTAGCACCAATTACTACACAATTAAGACTAAAATGTGCAAAACGATTATGAAAAACACAGTTTTTCTTAATGTATCCATTTATGTAAAAGAAACAAACAAACGTAAGTACGAATATATGCATAATAAATGTAAACTAGGATGGAAACCTCCTCTCGAGGTCTTGACAAATGCAGATAAATTGTGTGTTTAAATTCAGGTTATTTCTGACATACAATGATATCAGCCTCCCCAGCAATTTTTCCCAGAGGCCCTGAGGGAAATTCACAGTGTGCACCCTTGAAAAATGCCTTATGCAGCAAAAAAAAACATATATATGAATGCACAGTGTCAATCCTGAGGGGATAACGTTAGAGTCTAACCGTGAGCAAGACAGGAGGACACCAGTAAAAATAACACAAAGCAGTAAATTAAATCTGCTCACTGATCTCCTTGTAGAACAATGTAGCGTCGTGGAAATAGCTGAGCCGTTTGCTTGTTGCCTGAAAGACTTTTCAGTGCTGAAACAACAGACTGTGTAACAAGATTTAAACATTTCCCAGAATCCCACAACATTTCCCATCACTTATGACCACAAAACACACAGCCAGCTGTTTCAAATGGATTCACTTCTCAACACAAACAGCCAGAATACTCGGACACAGCTCATCCAACAGTGGTGAAGCAGGTACAACGTGGAGGTAGTGACCCCTTTCTGTGGCAGGTAGCGATTGGAAAGTGTCCAGTATTTAGGATTTTACCCTCCAACTTTCATATGTTTAAACAAACCTGGAGAATTCTGGGTCTATGGGATCATATATAATGTGGATTCATGCTGTTAATGTACTAATTAAGCTGTTATCTATAGTAAAAATCCATCAAAATTCACCATTTTGAGGTTCAGATTTGAGATTCAGAGTTGAGGTTAAGAGTTTTATCACATATTCATAAATTAGAGTGTAAATGCAAAACAAAACCTGTGAAGAGGGTAAGAATCCCCACTTATTATTCAGGATATCTGCTTTTCCTGCTCACTTCGAGACGCTCTCCATCAATTAGAGACTGTTTTGACTTCAAGAAGTTGTGTCATTGTGCAGAGTGGTGAGCAAAACTGAAACCGAATAAGAGCGAGCCCAGTAAGTGATGAATGTGATTATTTTGGTGTGCTGAAACTGAAGTCTTACCAAAAAAAACGGACTCACAAATAACTTGTGTGCATGGTGCATTTATGCCAGCTCTCATGCTGGTTTTCAAGGTGTCACAAACCCTCTGCAATTTCAAAAGAAGACAAAAAGAAGTTGCATCTAAGCAGTCATACTTGGTTTTACAGGTGAACATCAGTTTCAAAAACTGGGAATTTTCTGTCCCAAATATTGTAAAGAGAAGTGAAAGCACCCAGTTTAGTATCTAAATCTTCTCTTTGAGCAGAATCTTTAGTTTCTTTCTGTGTAGGGGAGCGTGCTATTTTCAATCCACACGCACATCTCTGAGAAAACTGTAAGTCAAAGCTCACAGGAGCTGACAAGTGGATCAGCCAGAAGTTTGAAAAACTTCTTCTTAAAGGTTTTTTGATGAGTCGAGGCTGATCTGAGAGCAAGACTTCTGTATTTTGGTTCCTCAGGATTTGAATCAGAGTGAAAATGTATTGTTTCCTTTATACTCTTAAAGCATTTCATCATTCCAATCAAAAGCTAAATGCTGAAGGTTAACAGCCAGTCTCTGGAAGGACCTCTGCAGGGACCATCTGGTCTGGACAACCAGAAACAAGGACAAAACCGCCAGTTTCACAAATCATTTGTGTAACTTTAGCTCTGCCTCGGCCATTTGAAGTGGAGCTTTTATGCACGGTTGTTTGAAATAACTCAAAACACTAGTTTTCTCTGACTCTTGTGTGCCTGAACCGTTCACAAATCACCTAGAAATACGTCTCAACACTTGTAAATCGGCCTCTAACGTACACACCAATAGATTTGGTTGTTGTGTGCTTTCTGTTCTGCTCTGCAGAGTTTTGCATGGTCTCTGAACACAGTCTGCAGGCTTATGTTTCCCCGGTTTGCATGAGCTTTCTAAACATTCATTTCTTTCCCTTCTAGCACCTGCACTGCTGCAAATGGGAAAACGTGCGTCATGCCTGTTTCATTCCTGCTTCTTTAGAGGCTATAGGGTGTTTTTCTGGTTTGCATCAGATATGACGTCAGCGGTGTGAATTTGTCTCTACAGAAATCAAATGTAAACACAATCAATATATGAAATGTTACTGTTATTAAATCAGTTTTACTTTTGAATGTAGGCTAATGGAATTCATGAAGTGAAAACAAAGGGGAAATGTTAAGATACAGACACTTTCAAAAGGAATTTGACTCCTTTTTCTCTACTTCTATTTCCTCATTAATCGCTGAACACTAAACACTGAATCCAGTCCAAAAGAAAAAAAAGTGACACTGATGAATGCAACTTAAAAAAACAGCACTTAAACTCATGAAAAGGAGACAAACATTTACAGAATAAAGTCCACGCTCTCGTGTAAAGACAGGAGAGCGGTGGGCCTAATCCCAGGAGGGGGAAAAAATCCATGCAAACAACTGGAAACAAGTCATTAATCCACAAAACTGCTCCCTTTTTTTCCTCAAAGGTATTTTCCGACACGTTTTTTTCCTTCTGCTGCTGCCCCGTGCACGCCGCTGTCATCTCTCTCCCCTCAGCAAAGATCAAAGTGATCCGGGAACATTCATCTTACCTGGAATGACCTCGAAAAGAAACTTCCCCCCCTCGTCGCCGCTGGTGGGATGTTCCATCACTTTGTTTCCGGGTAAAAAAATGGCACCCTGTGGAGAATAAAGAACAGGCTCATCAGCTCTTTGTGGACGTCTGACTGAAAGCGTCTGATTGTGGGCTTTGCGGTCAGATTGGAAGAGGAGACACCTTCAATTTCTCTGTGGTTTCGCGAAGTAATGTCATTTTTTTAGATTGGAAAAGATTGGTCTTATAGCAAAGGGAAACTATAGAAAATTTGATCGGATATGGGGCTCTTTTGTGAATTATTGCAAATCATTGAACATCTTACCATCTAACTAATGTGATTGGGTGACCCCCCGCCCCGTTAATTCATTTATTTTATTTTATTTTATTTTATTTTTTTTAATTTTTTTTTATTTTATTTGATCTTATTTTATTTTATTTTATTTTATTTTATTTTATTTTATTTTATTTTATTTTAATTTAATTTTATTTTATTTTATTTTATTTTATTTTTTCCCAGTGTGTGAAAATGTGTGTATGAGTTATTTCTTTGACCACTACAAATGAGAAATATTGGGTACTGCAAAAAAAAAATGCAAGGGGAACAGACTCTATACTATTTGTAAATGACTATTATGTTTTTCTTCCACAATAAATAAATTGGAAGAGGAGAACGGGAGGTTTTCTATCCAGTAGCATCCTGAGCATCCTGAGCTCTGCTACATTCAGGCCTCGTATATCAGGGCGAGTCGTGCTTTGAATCTGACGTGTTTGCAAAGAGCTTTCACACTGCTACGATGTGCACGGGCCTCTGGGGAGGATTCTCCATGAGCAGGCTAGTTATAGACGAGGCAAGGTGGCAATATTATCTCACATCTCCACCTCAGCCCTGTCCAGTGATACATCAGCTGTAGCAGGGCGTCTTTTTAGACTTAGTAACAGAATCAAAGGCGATACTCTCCGTGCTAAAGGCAGGAAGGTCACGGTGTTTTCAGATATTTATGAGAGCGCTGGGATCTGGCTGGCTGCTGGAAAGGGTGTCAGTGTGAGGCAAAATGCTCATTTTTTAAACAATCCACTTTTTATTTGGTCATCTACCTGCAAAAACATTGTTTTTTTAACCCCAGGAAGTTCACACATTGCCAATTCTTCTCTTTTTAAAGAAAGTTTTTTATCCTGTGTGTGAACGCTCAAGCAGATTAACTGTGGAGGTGCAGCTTTATGCACTCTGGTAAAACCCGGCTTCACTAGCTTAATCATTGGGGTTTCTTCCTGTCATTAGCTGAGATTTCCCCCCAAAGTTTCACAGAGGATGTTAAACACTGCAGGGATGGTCCCAGCTGAGGAATCAGCCCTCAAACAGGGTGAAGGGAGGCGGGGGGGAGGGAGAGATTCTGCCTTGAGATTTTTGCTTTCAAATGGGTCCGTCTGGGTTGTGACCCAGTCTATAACCGAATCTACCATAAATGATTACCACTGTTTTTACCGTACTCCTCTGCTTGTTTCCCTCTTTCTGCCGGCTTATTGGTGGGGACTCCTCAGTCCCCAAAACCAAACTCAGACTCAGTTCCAAACTCATTTATCCTGGGAAAATTTCAAATGTTCCACTATTTTACAGCAAACAATCAAACTCCTCAAATCAAATCAAAACTGCACAGGCATCCATAAAACTTATATATATATATATATCAAATTATAATCATGTACTCGACTATAAATGCTGTTATAGTCATGTAGAGAGGTTTATCCAATCAGGCTGATAAGATTTGAAGTAAAGTTTTGAGTTCATAAGCATTAAATTTAGCATTTTTCACCTATAACCTCACTCCACTTGGCTATCAGTCATTTGAACACAGTCCTCCGACTTTAACTTTATCAAGGACTCATTACTCTGAGCAACGTAGCAGCATCTGACAGTCATTAGCCCGAGCTCCATCCACTAACGCGGGCAAGATGTGCACGGGTGACAACTTCAGAGCAGCGGACACTAAAAGGATCTAAGAGGGAGTCGGTTTGCTTTTTAATGAGCCCTCGACTGTGACAACCAGGAAGTGGAAACCCTACCTGAGGCCCCAAATGAAGTGCTTTAAGGGGAGCTATAAAGATGAGACACACATGCTCTGGGCTGGAGGAGGGAGGAGGGAGATTTCTCATTTGATGTGGCTGTCGGGGAGAGAATCTGCTTTGCCTCAGTATCCAGTTTAAAGAGCTTTTTCGAATCCATCAGCATCAGCACTGAATCCACGCTGGGAGACGGGAGCCGGCGAGAAACAGTTTTTTTGTTAATGTGCGCCTTCTTAAAACCCAAGAAAGAGTCCAGTGTCATTTCTCTGTAACGTGTATTCCTCTACCCAGCTCCAGGCCAAAGCCAAACTTTCCATACATCCTCCCTGGTGGCCTTTTGTTTGCTGCAGACAAACCAAACCACAGGCTGAGTAATATTTACACAGCACAGGGCCCAACCCAAAGCGACCAAAAAAAACGGCCGAATTTCTGCTGGTTTCTCCTCTTTCTTTCTCTCGTGTCATAAAGGAGAATGAGGTCACTTTTCAAACCTGTGTAACAACAACAAACCCATTAGATTTTCCTCTCGAACAAACAAACGACACACACATACACACACACACACACAGCTCAAACGAGGCTCGGGGTCGTGGGCCGTAGGCGGGTTTTCGAGGCTCGGCCTGAAATGGCGCTCCACATTGAAACAAGTGGGATTTTTCCCTCACTGCAAAACACATTCTGCTCATTTAATATCACAGTCGCATGTTTGTGTGAGAAACAAATGCACAGAGCAGCCATTAAATCAACGTGTGCCCCCTTCTGAGTTCACAGGACCTAACTGTGCTTTGAGCATTTCATACCAGATTCAGAAACAGGCTCTTTATCTGCTTAGTTACTAAAAATGTTTATGTCCTATTGTTATAGTAAATGAAAATATTTCAGGTAAAGTTGTAAAAGCTGTCATTTAACTCACTGAATCTCTCATAAACTCTGGAAAACTTTTCCTATAAACAACCAAAAGCTTCTCTGATCATAGCATAGGTCTTCAGAAGACCTCTGGTAAACTAATGAGAACATTTGATATAATAAACTGCTGAAAAAACAGTTGGTTTTTACCATAATTATGATCCAGAGATAACTCATTCAATTGAATGAATACACCGGATGTATGCCATGGAAAAAAACTCATTAACCTGTGGGTTTAAGTTAAGAAATAAACTCAAAATGAAGAGCAGACGAGCGGTTTCGAAGCAGAAAAAAGAGCAATTTTCTTTCATTACAAAGAATTAAAAAGCTGAAGTCTGTTACATCATCCTTTATCGGCTGTCGTTTCACCCAGTAATTATCTCTTCCTGCCTTCAGATATTAACTAAAACTCAAATATAGCTTGTTCATCTGTCTTCTTCTACTGAAGCTACACGACTTGTTTGTGCAAATCGTGGCTGAACGGTTCCTTTTTTATTTTTATTCCTCTATTGCTTCCAAAGTTAATAACCGAACTCCACTCTGATGAACTCCATAAATCATTGAGATGATAATATTTCATTCAGCTGCAGACATACATTAAAATGTATCTGTGGCTAAATTAACTCTGGCTACATAATGTGAACTGTTGTAAACAGATGATACAATGTGGGAATTAAACCAATGGAGTTGAAAAAATAATCACCAAATAAAGCCTGGTCCATTTAACAGACACAGTAACGATTCAAAACTTCCCAGTTTGATGAGAGAGCCACATGACAATGTTCAGTGAAAGATGACGCGACAAATCATGCTCAGATTCAGATGAAGAACTAAATCTGGGACAGAATTACAGGCACAGATGTTTAGGAGCAGCCTTTAAAAACCATAAAAGCGCTCTGCACTGTCACCCACTTGTAGGATTATCGATCAGAGTTGCTGCTCCTTCGTTTTCAGCTTTCTTCTAGCTCAGGCTCAGACGTTTTTAAATGGTGGAAACAGCAGGAAGGGCTGAACCAAGGCAAGAAATGCAACATTGTAATAAAGAAAACACAGTTTGAAGGGCACACGGTTAGAAAACCGGCTCAATATTTACAGTATTTGCATTGAAAAAAGCACAGAATGTGGATATATTACAGTTTTATGTTCCCTTTGGGGCGCAGAACGCTCCTCAAAGTCTTTACTTAACCTCATTAAACGTGCAATGTCTTAATGTATCCTTATTAAAATCGGAGTACCGCTTAGACTAGTGTAATTTATGCTCCGAGGCCTCAGGAGTCACATTGTGGGGACATGAAGCTGAATACAGATGAGCGGTGCTGTCATCTGTTTATTTCGAACTGAACTTTGAGGTGCGGACGTGGAATGGAGGAACACGGTGAGCCAAACTGGACGCCAGAAGTTTGCTTTAAACTTAATTTCCAGACATTTAAATCCAGAACGCAGCTGCTGGAAAACAGATGAGCAGGAAGCATCCTCCTGCTTTTTGTTACCCAAATTTGTGGGTTTTTTGTGGTTGTTTTGCATTCTCCGTCTGTGTGTGGGTTCTAGTTTCCAGTCACTCCTGTTCTGATTGTTCACTCTACCTTCTTGTGCTCAGATCCTTAACTAATCTCTCTGGTTTCAGTCCCTCCTGGTCAGGTTTTTCCTCACTCGTCCCTCTTCTGCCTCTCTTTTCTTCACACTGTTTTTGTTTTTTTCTCAATCTATTTGACCTTTTCCAAAATAGTGTTCGGTTTCTTTCTGAAAACAAATCTCCAGCCCATGGCGCGCCAGGACCAACGACAGAATAAAGAGACAGAAAGAAAAGTATTTCTTGCTCTCTGACTATGAGATGTGATTGTGCTACATTCACAGTCCCTCGTTGTCATGACGTTGTTCGATCAGGCCGGAAGACAACAAACAAGCCCTCACAGGCACTGAAGCTTTCACACAGAGCGCTGCCCCCACATGCACAGATAATGTCTGTTATCTCATAAAAAAAAAGGCAATAAACTAAATAAAAGACATAACCCTGAAATGTTCACGCACGATTACACGCAGGACTATTAGTGCCCAAAAAATACAGACATTTCCAAACATGAAGCTGCTGATGGACACGACAACAAAGTGTCCTGTGGGACGTAGGAATGCCTCCGGGGGCGTCATAGCAACCGATGACTTCCAGCATACCTCGTCACAAAGCGGAGGAATGCTGTTAGCACACGGCTGTTCAGAGGAATAAGATTTATGGCTTTAATAAAAACGTATTTTCTAGCCTGTCAGAAACAAAAAACACAATTTACAGTGTTCATTTCGTGGTATTTTGTATGAGAACACACTCTGTGATACTGTAATGTTTATGGTCAGTTGAGATTAAAACTCTTCATTCTGGGACAGGCTGTCACACCCAGAAACAGTAATCAGCAGCTCAGAAACTGGGAGAGGAGTCTTTTCCATTTCCATTTGTTTGTGTGTGTGTGTTTTCAGTTTGTAAGGCCTGCCTTTGGGCACGAGTGTAACTGATGTATTCCTGTCCAAATCCAGACTGAATCAATTAGGCTCCTCTAATTCCGCTCGCTCTGAAGTGGATGTTGCTGAAATCTGGTTGGGGATTTATGCCAAAGCCCTGGCGTGATTTTGATTCGCTGCTGTTGATCCTCATTTCCCAAAACAGAGCTGACATATTGGAAAAACCTTTACAATCTAACAAACACAGACTACAAAAAGAGGAGGATGCCTCATGTTTTGTATTTAAAATAATGGATTCATTTTGGCAACGAGTGCTGATGGGCAGAAAACTTTCCTTTCTGATAAAACTCATATTAAACTGGAGAATTATGGACAGTAAATAAAGATTCTGACAGACGCCCTAGGTAAGATGAAAATAACCTCATATTTCTCCAGTAGTATTGAAAGATAAAATATACTACATGATGTGTTCCCAGTTGCCGTGTCCAGGGGGGGGGGGCGTAGCATTATGTGACATGTCTTTAGAATAAAATAAATCATGTTTTAACACATACAGTCGTATAAGAGCGAGATATATGTCTGAAAAAGGAAAATACACAGAGAAATGTCTATAATATGGTTTCTGAGTCAAGATCAGACTTCAAACTTTCCTCTCTGATAAAGGTGATAGGTAGAGATGGCTCAGGGACTCTGAAACATCCCGTAGTTCAGAAAGATGGCCGCCCTTCCTGGTTCTGGCTCTGATGGAGGTTTCTTCCTGTTAGAAGAGTTTTTCTTCCTACTGAGGGTGATACTGACAAATCAACTTCCTTCCAAGACATCCTCACCTCACATTTCCTGCTTTTAAAAATTCTCTGGAGAGGCTGAGTATGGCAGAGCTGCACAGAAAGTCCCTGTTCCATCAGAAAGGGTGGCCGGTGCTTTAAAGACACACACCGAACACTCGGAAACAAACCCTGACATATGACGGGCGACGAGTGATCAGCAGTTACTCTCACTTATTCCTTTTTCCTTTGAATCACATGATTTTTTTGTTTTCTAGAGACTACAAAAGGCTATAAATTCTATTTAAAAAATCCAGGGTCTTTTCATGTTTCAAACCACAAAAATATACATTAATCTTAACTTGATCAGCTAAAGATGAATAAACAGAAACAACAAATAATCCTAGAAACCATGAAAGTTAAATAGTAACGTTAAATGATTACTTAACACACAAATAACTACTAAACAGAGAGCTATGTCTATCAGTCTTCTCAGTTCCTATCTAAATCTACGTAGTTACAGATGTCCAAACAGGACTAAAAAGAATGAACCGAGAATTTAAAAAATGAACCAAAACCAGCTGAATTCTCAGTTTGTGGATGCAGTGTTTGCCAGAGCTTATAGCTGGAGCACCACCACACCTAAAACACACAGAGGGACCCTGATTTCACATCAGACAGAACTTACAAAACCAAAAGCTTGCACAAACCTGTTCCAGTTGCTTTTCCCTCCCAACAACACAGAGACTATTAACCATAACGCCCCTGCACTGGAGTCGGAGTTAAACCAAATCCTGCTCAGCTCTCTTTCTAAATGCATCAGAATAAATAACCTGGGTTTAATGTGGTACTTTGAGAAACATGCTGGAGGTGACCTCAAAACGATGCCAGTTTATGGATCATACAAGAGGGTGTTTCAATACCGTTAGGTCAGACGGGTGTCGCTCACTGGAATCTTAAACCTTTGGGAGATTTTATCCCTCTGTGCTGGCTCTGAAAAACAGTTTTAGCCTTTCGATGTCACGAGTGACGACACAATGACTATTTTTACTCAGAACCAGCCCAAAGAAAAGAGAAATTCCAGCAATGCCATTGACATTTCACTCAGTGAATAGATTAATACCAAAGTTGTTTAGTCGCCATCTTAAGTCGGGAAAACTCTGTGCGTAATTCATTTAACTGACTGAACTTTTTCATCTCTTTTCATCCTACAACCTTCAGCCTTTGAATATGAATACCCTCACATCTAACATTAGTTATGTCAGGCATCATAATATCCTAATCAAACTTTAACACATCACATTTTTGAATTCCTTCAGTGTATTCATTCACAATTCCCTCATTAATTGATTATGTTACATCCCCTGTTTCTCTTGCGTACAGATCCAATGGTGGGTGGTTCAGATTACAATACAGCTACAATTTCCCTGCATTGTTCACATCTTGGGATGATGTATCTGACTATAAGAGCGCGTTTATCTCAGAAAGCGAGGGAGTGCAGGCATGCTCTCGCACGCATTCGTCTCCGTGGACGAGTGAGGGCAGGCGGATGGCATGTTGACGCTGAGCCCACACGTGCTGTACCCGACGGATGCTTTTCACTGACCCTTCACCTCCATCTGACTCCCATTCTTTAGATTCCACGCGTTGCTCCGGGAGGTTTGGCCCGACTGTAAAGGACACGGAGACTGGCGGCAGAGATACACTTTTTCAAAAATATGCACAAAGCATCACACGCTTTAGACATGGGGAACTTCATAAAACATCTTTTTAAACATTCTGTCCTAAAATAAAGAAAAACCAAACACTAGAAACACTAGAGACCAAAAACTAATATTAAAGACTGAATGAAAGAGCCAATGAAAGACTTCAAACAAAAAAATAAAAACTCTATTTTTTCTTGGATCAGGCTTTAAAGGGTTAAGCACTGTCAATTCGTGTCTGGCGAGGTATTGTCACCACTTATGTGCCCTATATGGCTAATAACTGGACTCTAAGGTACATATCTGTACTTTTAGAGGCCATGAAAGGTACATTTATGTTCCCAAGTAGTTCATGGACAAAGTCCAAAGCAACAACAGCAGAAAGCAACCAGAGACGAGTCTTTGCACCCCAAAGGTGAAATAAGATCCTTCCTTTTCTGAAAAATGTAATATTCTGTTCCCCAATGATTAAATGAGTAAATACAACTCAGTAATATGGGATCTGTGTAGGAGTTCCCAGTAAAGGTTAGGTTTATAAGTTTTACATGTACAGAAATACAGGAAACTCTGTCTTCATAATCAAGAGAGTTTCACCTAAAACTTCATTATAAGTTGTAATTATTTAGGTTTGTTGGTATTAAAAGACATCAAACTCTCTAAAGTACCAATTTAGCTTAGAAAAACCTTTATTATAAAGCTTTTTTCCCTTTCAAATGATCCTGTTTGACACTGTTTAGTCTGAAATCACAGAGTTCGGGTAAAGGCGGGGCGGATATGGAGCCTTTGCCTCCACAGGTAACAGAGAGGGGCAGATGTTCTTCCTCCCTTCTTTATCCCACTGAGGGTGAGGCAATTAGGCTAATGAGACAGGTGACAAATGGAGACTCTGCAGCACCAGAGACAAAGTTAATTAATAGCTTGAATAGATGTGGCCTCATACATCTGTGTTATGAAGTTTGCCGCTTGCTTCGGGGGCCCATCGGCCCACCACACCGAGGCCAAGCCGACAGATGTGTGTTGGCGTGCCTGTTTGCCTCAGTGAGCGTTAGCTCTGATCTTTAACATCAACGTTCGGGGTGAGGAGCTATTTCAGTCCCTCTTCGCTCAACTTTAAGGGCGCAAAAAAGACTCCCGAGTAATTATTTTGAACCCTGTGGTACTGTGTTTTGTTAAAGTGTTGCATTGGAGGTCATGGAGATTTAAAGACTTTGAAGCTTCGCCTCTGTCTGACCTAGTTATCCCGAATTTCTCCCATTTTCTGGAAAAAAAGTAGCAGTTTCAGGTAGTTATTATGGCTTCAGCAGAGAAGTAGGGCAGGGATGGATAGTTGCAAAACACGGGAGGTAAAGTATTACTCAGGTGTCCAGTTGTAGGTACATTCTTTAATCTCTCCTGGGTAGATAAACATAAAGAGCGGGATATTTCAGGAGGAGACGCTCTTTTAATCTAAACTTCAACGGAGTCGATCGGCACCAGGAGAAGAGAAAGAGGCAGATTCAGGGCCATTTTAAACAGTGTTTAGCCCCGCTCCTTTTCTGGCCGGCGGCCCGCCTTCAGGTCTGGAGTTTTAACCTTCAGAGGCTGCTGCTGCTGATGTGGCTCACGTCTGCCTGAGCTCATTTAGCTGGGAAATCGGCCAGAGAAAGAAGTGTGGGCAGATAAGCGGGATAAAGATTTCACTGGCGCGCAAATGTTCGAGCTTCCCCGGGATAAAGGAGGATATTGTCTGAGTGGAGCTGTTATTGGAGAAGCATTTGGTCCTTTGTGTGTTTTAAAAAACAAAAATATAAGAAAGGAACAGAGCTTCTGATAAAATAACTGCCTGCAAACACCAACATTTAAGACTCCATCGTAATCGTGAGAGTGGAGAAAGATTTCACTGTTTATGCATCCGTCAACAGCCATAAAACAAAGATAATTCAATGTTTTCTGAGTTTCAGGGTAAAATGACTCGTGCAGCCTCTCGTTGAACCGAACATGTGGAATTACTTATCCCGCTCCGCATTTCTTCAAATTCTGCTTTGTCATGGGAACCTGGTGTCCAACTGGCTGTTCCTTTGTTCGGCCGTCGGTACAGCTGCTCGGGGAGACGCGCTGCTTGGTAACAGTAACCTTAGAGATGGCCTCACCATCTGAACTACTCATTCTCTCCCTTCAGGAAAGCTGCGTGTTTTGGCTTCAATAGACTCGAATCCACAAGTCCAACAGTCTGAATCACTGGAATCTGAGTTGGATATACATCAATATACTTCAGTCTTATTCAACTTGGCTGTAGTAAGATGCATCTGCATTTGTTAATGGCATGAGCCATGAGCAGAAAACACAACTCTAACCTCTTTGATAACACATAGGAATTCAAATTTACTCCACAAGAATGAGAAAGCACAAAAAAATGCAAAATGATCGGCTAAAATTGGGGCATTTTTCTTTTCCCTGACGTTGCGGCTGCCTGGCATGTGTCTAGTCAGGATAAAATGCATTAAATGAGTCACTAATCACAGCTGTTGGAACTCAACCAGTTGTGCTTGTGACGCTCCCTGGTTGTGAGTTTTAATCCCCCTGACGGTCTGGAGTCAGAAGGTCGACGTTTGGGTGCGTTTGCTGGGTCACACTTTCTTTTCGCACCACTTTTTTACTCCATTTCGATTCTAGATTGATGCTCGTTTCATCATCCAAAATGTGATAGTTCTCCCCACAGGATCTCCCAGTTTGGCTGAATATAACAGCGCTATTTATATTCCTCAGCTTCAGCGCAATGTTGGGATTATTCTTGGGTCAGTTTTTCCAAATTAAGTCTAGTTAAAAGAATTTCGGAGAGTCTTAAAGTGCTGTGAGAAAACGCATCCAGGGATTAGTCTCTAATTGAGCCTTACCAGGGCTTTGGTCTCCTCCTCGTCTTTGTAGTAGTGCAGTTGATCCCCTCTGAGCACAAACCAGCGACTATGCCAGGTCTTGACAAAACCTCCCTGCTTCCTGAGCCAGCCACACCTGATGGCGCTCGGCCTCTGGACCTCAGCGATGGGCTGAAGGCTGCTGGCCATCACAAACTGGTCATCCATGGCGGCCGGGAGACTCCGACCTGCAAACAAACACAAGCCTTTTAATACCTCTGACTCAGAGAAGTTGCAAAACCCTCGCAGGCCGAACAGGTTTCCACCAACATGGGACGAAAATGAGAGACAGAAAAGTATTTTTTTCCATAGAACCAGGTGTTACTTCATTCCTCAGCAAGCATTTTCAAACCATTAAATGTAATTTACCAGAAAACAAATTATGAGCAGTTTGCAGCTTTAAGGATGGGCCGAATGTTGAGAAAAGACAAAGGCAGAAGGGAAAATGTGGGAGGAGGAACTCATAAGCTGGATAAGAAGTTTAAATCCTTTCTGTCTTTTTTCCTGTGTTTCCACCCACACACTGTGTGAGATGTTTAAATGATACAAACATTTCTTCTGACGATGATAAAATCTCATCTGTAGTCTGAGTTGGGGTTTAGGGGGAGAACATTCTCCATCGTTGTGTTGGTTAAATAAAAACCTCAGAGAGTGAGGCCTACAGGAGTATCATAGGGCTGAGTTCATGGATGTGTCACCAAGGTATCCAAGAAAGGAGGACATGAGTCCAACAGATTGCTACGGTGTTTTCCACCCTTGCCATGATGCTTAGGCTTAAACCAGTGGCTTGGATCCCTAAATGTAAACCAATCGAACGGCAGATGAAAACAGAGACGGTTTGGGTTGAATTCTCTCGTCCTGCACATCCTGTTTCCACGCAAACAGCGGAGGCAGCGTGCGGCGACATGTGGCCAGACTGCTGCCGTCAGCGGGAAGCGCTGCCATGTTGTCGGTGGCTCTCGGCGTGCTTGGCTTGGTGGAGCTCCAACCAGCCCACGGATCCAGATGAGGACCAGATGCAGCTCAGCAGCCGTCCAGGCAGCCGGGGAGCAAGTGTAGCAGGTCCCTTTGCAGCCGGTCCTGGACAGACGGTCCTCTGCAGCTTTACCTCTGCAGACGATCTTCTGCAGACGGTCTTATGCAGACGGTCCTCTGCAGACGATCTTCTGCAGACGGTCTTATGCAGACGGTCCTCTGCAGACGATCTTCTGCAGACGGTCTTATGCAGACGGTCCTCT
>JABUIW010000205.1:0-54015 GCA_013363375.1 Menidia beryllina
ACATTCCATGACTTCACAACCAAAATCTCACTTGAATTCACTTTCAGTCAAAAGATATCACACTATGGAAATTCCAATAATGTAAGATATTTACATCAAACAGGATTTTTGTGTAACTTCAAAGGAATGATTCATAACTTGTTCAAATCACTTTGGAAGTATTCTACATCACATTCCATGACTTCACAACCAAAATCTTACTTGCATTCACCTTCAGTCAAAAGATATAACGTTTTCCAGTAGAAATCCAGAAATAAGCTTCTTTGGCCATGAGATGCACAAAACAGGATTTTGCTATAACTTCCCAGTAATGAATACAATCTAGGTCAAATAACTTTCAAAGTGTAATTTAGCACATCCCCTGCCTTGTCAGAAAGAATAACACTGGTACTAACTTGCAGTCAAAAGATATCACACTATGGAAATTCCAATAATGTAAGATATTTACATCAAACAGGATTTTTGTGTAACTTCAAAGTAAAGATTCAAAACTAGGTCAAATCACTTTTGAAGTGTTCTACATCATATTCCATGACTTCACAACAAAAATCTCAGTTGAACTGACTTGCAGTCAGGAGATATCACACTTTCCAGTATAAATCCAAAAATAACTACCTTTCGCTTCTGCACAAAAAAGGATTTTACCATAACTTCACAGTAATGAATACAACCTAGGTAATATTACTTTCAAATTTTTATTTAACAGATTCCCTGTCTTGTCAAAAAGAATCAAACTGTTACTAACTTGCAGTCAAAAGATATCACCTAATCAAAATTCCAAAAATGAATTGCTCTCATACAAAGGATTGTTGTGCTACTTCAAAGTAAAGATTCAAAACTAGGTCCAATCTCTTTTGAAGTGTTCTACATCACATTCCATGACTTCACAACCAAAATCTCACTTGCACTCACTTTCAGTCAAAAGATATCAAACTTTCCAGTAGAAATCCAGTAATAATTAGCTTTTGCAAAGAAATGCACAAAACAGGATTTTGGTATAACTTCCCAGCAATGAATACAATCTAGGTCAAATGTCTTCCAAAGGGTTATTTTGCACATTCCCAGCCTTGTCAGATAGAATCGCACTGGTAATAACTTGCAGTCAAAATATATCCCACTAACAAATTTCCAAACATCAATGAGATATACATTCATCCATTTATTAACATTACCGCTTATTCCCGAAATGGGTCGCGGGGAGAACTGGAGCCTATCGCAGTTGTCAACGGGCGAGAGGAAGGGTACACCCAGGAGAGTCCGCTATTCCATCGCAGGGCCTGAGATATACATGGAAAAGGATTTTAGTGTAACTTCAAAGGAATGATTCAAAACTAGGTCAAATTACTTTAAAAAGTGTGAAAGAATCACACTGGTACTAACTTGCAGTCAAAAGATATCACACTATCAAAATTTAAAAAATGAATTGTTCTCCCTGATATACAGTGAAGCCTCATTTTTCGCGGGGATTATGTTCCAAAAATAACTTGTGATAGGCAAAATTCCTGTAGCAACCTTTAATTTTCTAATGATTATTATACAAGGAAATAATCCATTATACATTGAAACCAAAGAGCAAAACCTTTTTACAGGTCCAAGTAGGGATGCAAACGGTTAATCGACTTTAGATTAATTGTCGATCAAGAGGTTGCTCGATCAAAATGTATTAATCACGATTAACCGCTAGAGGGTGCTAGCGCTTTACTGTAACTTGAACACAGCGTGAGAACGAGAACACGCCTCGTGTCGCGAGAGAGACCAGGGTTGAAAACAAAATGAAGCAGGCGAAAAGAAGTGCGGTGTGGGACCACTTCAATATTGTTAATTCAGGCAAAGAAGTCAAATGTTCTCTTTGTAATGCGGTATTGAAATACAACAGTTCCACTAGCTCACTCAGTTATCATTTGAACACTGTGCATGCTGCTACTTGAGGATAGTATAATATAATACAATATCATTATGGTATCATAATGTTTGCTAATGTAATATAATACCTCAATTATATTAAGGCCCTATTGAAGCCCTGAAACTCAGGTGAAAAACGCCGCTTATCAATTAATCGAAAGTCGATCGATAAGATAATCAACTAATGATTAATGAATTAATCGATAATTTGCATCCCTAGGTCCAAGCTTTCGTTCAGCAAATAAAAGTTCTGTATAAACGTTTATTTTTTTTTTACAACTAACTATTGTACTGTAAAATAATCATTTTAATCTATGCAAACTGAAGGTTTCAAATTCCGGAGATCAGCAAAGCGCCACCACTATCCCAGTCATTTGATTAGAATGGGAGAAAATTAAAAATGATTATGAAAAAAAGTACAGTAGGACAAAGAGTGACTCACGTGTATACTACTCTTCTGACAGAAAAACTCCTGACTCTGCTCTGTAGCGTTGTTTCCTTCTAAAGCCCGCAGAGCAGGTGTGTTTTTTCGAGAGAAGAATACAGTTATCATTAGTTGTTGTCGCTCCTTTTTCTTCCTTTTTTATGTACGTGTACATATTAAACCGCAACGTTACTGACACAGACTTACTTTCTTCTAAAGCCAGCGGTGCAGGTGTTTTTTCGAGAGAAAAACATGGTTGTCCTTAGTTGTCTCGCTTTTTTCTTCTGTTTTTATGTGCGTGTTCACGTTAAAACACGCAACGTTTTTGACACTGACTTAGAAGGGGGGGAGACAGTTTAGCCAATCAGAATGCAGAACAAAATGCATCATGCAAATCCGTGAAGCAGGGAGACCTTTAAAAGTGGGTGGCCATATAGCATGGGGTTCGCTTTACTGAATCTAAACTAGGTAAAAATCACTTTGTAAGTGTTCTACATCACATTCCATGACTTCAAAAGCAAAATCTCTGTTGTACTTGTTGAGGTGTTCATCCGGCAGCAGCAGATTTAACCTACGTGACAAAGATGAGCGGAACGGAGTTTGACTGTTTTCTTATTTTATTAATAACACGGAGCTAAACTTTAGCATGACCTCTCTCTGTTCATGCTTGACCCGAACTGTACATCTTGCGTGCTTACGTCACACGTCTTATCACATACAAGTGATTGATTGGCTGAACCTTTACAACCTTCCATATCAAAATAAGAGCGTCACATATTCACATTTAACACCCCCACTCGCTCTTATTCCCTTACATCACATAGAAAACAAAATCACATAGAAAACAACTCATTAGATCTGAAAACAGAACTCATTACATCCCATTACCAAACATGTGTGTTGCAAAATTTCTCAACTTCAGCTTAGTAGCTGGCTTGGTCATAACATCAGCAATCATTTGCTCTGTAGGACAATACTCCAAAATAAACCTTCCATTGTTTACATTTTCCCTGATGAAGTGGTACTTAATGTCAATATGCTTACATCTCTGTCTATTCACAGGATTCTTGGCCAATGCTATGGCACCTTGGTTATCTTCATACACCTTTGTCTGTGCATATTGGTAATTGTCAACACCACTTAATAGTTGCTTTAAGTAAATGCCTTCCTGTATGGCTGATGCTAAGGCCATATACTCTGCCTCACATGTTGATAAAGCCACTGTTGGTTGTTTCCTTGTTTTCCATGAAATGAAAGAGCTTTCCCCATTTAAACTGGCACAATATCCTGATGTACTTCGCCTATCAACAGAATCTGATGCCCAGTCAGCATCACTGTAGACTCTTAGTCCAAGTTTTTCTGTTTCACTTTTCCTGAAGTACAATTTCTTCTCTTTTGTACCTTTGAGGTATCTGAACACGTGTTTAACTGTGTTCCAGTGCTCCAGAGTTGGTTCAGCAAAGTGCTGGGAGAGTTTACTAACCACAAAACTAATGTCAGGCCTAGTGCATGTGGATAAGTAAATTAAACTTCCTACAGCCTCCCTGTACTTTCTCGGTTCTTGCATTTTCTCTGCATCCTCTGTATATTCGAGTTTGGGTTCACATGGTGTTTCTCTAGGCTTGCAGTCCTGCATGCCAAATCTGTCTAAAACCTTGTTCACAAACTTCTCCTGTGACATTGTTACTACACCATCTATCTGTTCAAAATCTATCCCCAGGAAATGTTTCAATTTACCCATGTCTTTCATTTTGAACCTTTCAGTGAGCATCCGCTTCACCTTTTTCACCACATTCTCATTGTTTGCAGCAATGATGAGATCATCAACCCAAGCTATAATGATCACCTTTTCGTCATTTCTCTCTAGTGTATAAACACATGTATCTGCAGCATTTTGGACAAAACCATTATCAACAAGGCACGTGTGTAGCATTGCATTCCAATTTCTTCCCGATTGTTTTAACCCGTAAATGGATTTCTGTAGCTTGCACACTAGCTTCTCACCCTTGTCTGATTTCTTCTCAAACCCCTCAGGTCGCTCCATGTATATCTCACAATCAATTGGTGCATGCAAATAAGCTGTCTTAACATCCATCTGATGTAAGACTAAATTCTCCTGCACTGCTTTTTGCATCACAACCCTTACACTAGTCATGTCAGCAGTGGGTGAGAATGTTTCGTCGTAATCTGTACCTGGTTTCTGATTGTAGCCTTTTGCTACGTACCTTGCTTTATATTTGTCAGACCCATCAATTTCGTTTTTCAACGCATAGACCCATCTACCCCCCACTGTCCGTTTACCCGGTGGCAACTGGGTCAGGGTGAAGGCTTTGTTCTCCTCGAGAGATTGCATCTCCTCTTTCATTGCAGCTTTCCACTGCCTTGCTTTGGATGATGCAATGGCGTCCTGGTAAGTGTGAGGTGTATCACACACTGCCCTGTAACAACAGTCCACGCAAGTGTTAAGATTGTCCTCTGTGTCACCTGTGTCATAGTCCTGCAGGTGAGCCGGCCTCCTCTTGGCTCTTGGTGGGTTCCTTCTGTGAACAGTCTGTGTGACTTCACCTGGCTGGGTACGTTCAGTCTTTTCAGGTGAAACACGAACACCACCACTTTCAACACTTTGACCTGCATTTTCAGGTTTCTCATCAACCCTCTCATCATCAGTGTTGTCAACCATGTTATGCATGTCCCCATAACCTGTGTGTGACTGCTCCGTTTGCGTACCTTTCTCGTTTGCGTACCTTTCTCGTTTGTCGTCATAGTTGTGAATTTCACCAACCTATGTTTCTGTACCCTCTCTGTGTCTGGGTAGTACACTAGATATGCCGGGCTGTTTTTGTCATAGCCTATGAAAACACCTTCGTCACAGCGCGATTCCATTTTGCCCTTCTCTTGCTTGTAAGCAAAACACGCGGATCCAAACTTTTGCAATTTGGACAGGTTAGGTACATTACCTGTGAACAGCTCGTATGCTGTCTTCTTTGTGCGCCTATTGTAACACCTGTTCTATTTCATCCCTACTGACCGCCAGAGGGCGGTGCTGAAAGCACTGAATGTTCCCTTCGCGCATGCGCCGTTCGAGCAATAATATCAACAGAGTCACACCTGTGACATATCGGATGATCAATCAGAGGCTATATAGCATGACATCATCCGAGGCTCTGTTCCTCTTTTCTTCTCGCGTGTGGTTCGCTTTGTATGGCATCGGCCTTTGGATTTCTGTATATTTTTTCCGTCGTTGGACGCCCGACTGCCTGTTGGCCGGAGTTGCGGTGTGTCGCCCTCCTAGGGCTGCGACGGATCCTCGTTACAGGTGCTGTTGGAACTTTGCTAACGGTGTTAGCCTTTTTTAAGTTCTTTCGTCCTGTGTTGTGGACATCAGCCCCTTTGTTGCTATTTTGCTTTGTTTGGTGACGGCAGCGTTTTCGCCCCCTCTCCCAGTTCAGCCGACTCTGTCTTGGGCTCGCCTGACTTTTGTTTGCTGCTTTCGTTGGTGACGGCGGCGGTTTTTTCAACGGCTCCTGTCTAGGGCTTACCTGATTCTTGTTTGCTAGTTTAATTGGTGACGGCAGCGTTTTCGCCCCCTCTCCCAATTTCAGCCGGTCCTCTCTTGGGCTCACCTCACTCTGTTGCTGCTTTAATTGGTGACGGCTGCGTTTTCGCCCCCTCTCCGATTTTAGTGAGCCTCCTGTCCGGAATTCTGCACGGTTAACGGAGTTAGCGGTTGGGCTACGTGTTGCCCCTCTGGGGCTATTCGCGCTCTCTCCCAGTTGTGATTGGTGACGGTAGCGTTCTCCGCCCCCTCTCCCGATCGTAGGCAGCTCTGTCTGCCAGTGGTGGGGCTCCTTCTGCTTGGCCATGGCTAGCTCCCACTGTTGTGCAGGTTGCGGGGCCGCGCTTCAGGCGGATGATGGCCACGACCTGTGCCCTGCCTGCCTCGGGCATGATCACCTGGCTGAGGCCCTGTCAGACAATCCCTGCATGAACTGCAGCTACATGCCCCATGCTGTGAAAGTGGCTCGGCTGGCCCAGTTACGCCCCGTGTGTGGGACTGACCTTCCACCTTCTGGGCAGGTGGCCACTCCCAGGCGCTCTAAACGCAGGACTGAGACCGCATCCTCTGTGGCTCCTCCTAAGAAGAGGCGAGCGAGATCTGACCAGAGTCTTTCCACGAGGGTTGAACGACTGTCTGCAGAGTTGGCGGAGATGAAATCCCTTTTTCAGGCACCTCAGGCGGGTGCTCCGATGGCTGGATTCTCTTCCCCACCTATGCCAGAATTAGCTGTGGAGGAGGATGTGCTGTCTTTGGCTGCCTCTGCCTCTCATTTGGGGAATGAGGAGGAGGAGGAGGCACGGTCGCCTCGCGCTTCGGAGACTGGCTCACGCTCTTCCTCTCAGAGTGCGGCTAGTGGTTCGGGTGACGGTTCCATGCGGGACATTATGCTCATGGCCTTGAGACAGCTGCAGCTGGATGTCCCTCAAGTGGTGGAATCCGCTCCTGGCAGTGCTTTTTTCAGGCGCGGACGGGCTCCTGCTCCCTTTTCTGTCCCTCCATCAGGAGAGTACCTCAGGGAGTTGCATGCTTGTTGGCGGGACCCTAGAGCCTTCTCACGTCTCTCGGCAGATGGTTGGGTGTTGGCAGCTATGCATGATTCTGTCCAGTCGGGCTTGGATCGCATGCCTGCGGTCGAACCTGCTGTTGCCTCGCTCATTGTGTCCCCTGATGAAGCCCTGCGTGAGGATGTTCGGTGCCCGCGGGCTCAATGTCGCATTACAGATGGTTTCCTCTGTAAAGCTTATAATGCTGGAGCTCGTGCCGGCCGCCTTGGAAATTCCTTGGCGCACCTCATGTTTGCCCTTTCTGCATCCCTTCAGGATACCGGTGGGGCTGATGCTGCTGTTGGCTTTAGTGATGCAGCACTTCAGGCCTTTGCTTTGATGACCAGAGAGCTTGGGCGTCTGATGTCTTTTCTGGTCCAGGCTCGCCGACAGGTCTGGCTGGCTCAGTCTACATTGACTGAGACATGCCGCAGGACCCTCCGCAGTGTCCCTGTGGTGCCAGGGGAGTTATTCGGGTCTGCTGCTTTGGAAGCGCTGCAGCGAACTGTTCAGGCGCGGCAGACTAGACAACAGCTCTCAGGCCTCAGCAGAGGTATGCCCCCTCCTCCTCATGATCCGAGGCGCCCATCGGTTAGCCCCGGCATTCGGCCGCCTCGGGGTTGTGATCGGCCTGGTGGGTTTCACCCTCGTGTGGTACAGCAGGGACCCAGCAGGGACTTTCGTGTGCCAGGCTGCCACCCAACCGGGCCCGCCCGGGCCGCAGACTCTGGCCGCCGCCCCCCCAGGATCCCTACGGGTCGTGGGGGGAGAAGGTGACGCTGCCAGGCCAGCCGTCGGACGTTTTTCCCATCAGCAGCTCGGTTACTGGGCTGCTCTCGCTGTGGATCCGTGGGTGGTTGCCACTCTGACCCATGGTTACCGGCTACAGTTCCGACGGCGGCCTCACATCTCACACCGGGTCAGGGTGACTGTCATCACCGACCCGGCTCGAACAGCAGCTAACTGGATATTCAGGTTCCATCAGGCACACTATTTTGAGTGCCAGAGCACTCTCCACTCGTCAGCAATATGAAAACAGATGGCGTCTGTTTTCCCAGTGGTGTTTTGCCCGTAATGATGATCCGGTCACCTGTGCGGTATCAGTAGGGATGAAATAGAACGAGAGTTACGTATGTAACTACGGTTCTATGAATCCCGGATGACCGCCAGAGATTCTCTGTCACTCAGAATCCTTGCATTTCGCGAGAAGATTTTGTAGGAACAGAGCCTCGGATGATGTCATGCTATATAGCCTCTGATTGATCATCCGATATGTCACAGGTGTGACTCTGTTGATATTATTGCTCGAACGGCGCATGCGCGAAGGGAACATTCAGTGCTTTCAGCACCGCCCTCTGGCGGTCATCCGGGATTCATAGAACCGTAGTTACATACGTAACTCTCGTTCCTCACATAAGCTGAGGTCTGAACAGCGTAGTTCCACAAGTTATCAGGTAACCCGCTTTCGATCAGTAAACATCTACTCATCTCATAGAGTGTCCTCCAACCTCTTTCTGCAGTGCCGTTTTGGTGGGGCGAGTAAGGCGCAGACGTCTCGTGTCTAGTCCTGTTTCTCCTTAACAGTGTCTGGAACTCATGACCTGTAAATTCAGTACCATTATCTGAACGGATACACTTGACCTGCCCGTAGGGGGCTATGTCCGCCAAGAATTTCTCTGTGGCCGTAACTGTGTCACTCTTGGACTTCAGAAAATACACAAACCTAGTGCCTGAATAATCATCTGTAAATGACTGCACATATCGGTGCCCTTCTATGCTCGGAGTGCGCGTAGGGCCTGCCAAATCAGTGTGCACTAGCTCTAGGGGCCTTTTTGCTTTTCTATCTGGTTCTCTGTTTCTTGTCTGTGTGAATTTCCCCTGTGTGCACACCTCACATGACACATTCACCCCAGAAGAACCTCCCTTAATCTCCATGCCCTTCACCACACCTTGTAAATTTTTCACATCCTCATAATTACAGTGACCCAATATCTGATGCCAGGTTTGCACATCATGACATACTTTTAACTGGTCGGCATCGTTCTCAACAGTAGGTAAGTAATACAAGTTACCACTCTCATGTATGTCAAACCTTTTACCATCACTGCCGATTATGCGACTGTCCCCTTTTTCGAAGACTACCGTCGCACCTCCGTTGACTGCTCTCGACACCGAAAAGATGTCGTGTGGATATGTTAGCATGTAGAGCGCCTCCCGTAGCTGCGCCCTGCTTTGCTGCCCCCTGCTGTCCAGCAGGTGGATCACCGCGGTTCCTCTGCGTTGCGCCATCCCGTTGCACTTGCTTCCATCTGCCAACTCCACCGAGTGGGTGCTCGGCTGGAATGAATGGTCGAAGCTCTTGAACTTGCTGATGTCGTTGACTATGTGGGAAGTGGCCCCTGCATCCACCATGATCCCCTTCTTCTTCACGTTACCCGGTGGTCTCTCTCGCTGGACGTTGTTGGCCATGAAGAGGGAATCGTTGGCGCCATCTTGCTTCTCCGCAAATTTTCTGGCGCCATCTTCCTTCTCCGCAAAGTTTCTGGCGCCATCTTGCTCCCGCTTCTTTTTGCAGATGGACTCCGCATGTGTGGCGTTTTTGCAATGGCCGCACCAGACTCGCTTGTAACATTTTCGCGCTCTGTGTCCCTTTGTTCCACACTTGTAGCACGTCATGTCCCCATCGTCATCTTTTCTGTTATTTTCTGCCCTGCTTAGCCCTTTGCCCGATCTCGCATGGGTCTTCATCACATTATCGGTATTCTGCTCAGTCTTTTTCATTTTCTCAGACTCTTCGTAAACTCGCAGCCTTCACTTGAAGTCTGCGAACGTGACATTGTCCTCGTTCTGTGTCACATGCACCGCTAACGGCTTGAACGCCTCTGGTAGCCCGCCTAGCACCATGGCTACGATCAGTCCATCACTGAGGGTTTCCCCTGCTTCTCTTAACGATGTGATAATGCTCTCTGCCCTTATCAGATAATCAGTAACAGTCTCTTTTTCATTCATTTGCAACCTTGTCAGTGACGTATACATGTTAATAATTCTAGGCTTGCTTTTACCAGCGTAATGTTCCCGCAGTATCTTCAGTGCCTTTCTGCCATCATCAGCAGCCTCATGCCTGATTAGCGACAGGCTCTTGTCGTCGATTAGCCTCACCAGTTCGGCGTAGCAGTCGGCATTCTTTCGACGATCGTCGTCGTTCGGTTGTTAGGATTCAATTCCTAAAATTGTCCCTTTTAGCTTCAGGATGTGAAGGCAGCTCAAAAATCTTGTTTCCCACAGGTCGTATTTCTCTTCTGACCCGTCGAACAGCAACTGTGGTGCTGGAGCTCCAGTGGCTCGGCTAGCCATCGTCACCACAAGTCCGCCAAAACTTTTCCTCAGCTCCAAACGTTACCGCGTAATACGTCGCGTTTAACTAAAACTACTGACGCTCGCTATCTTCAGCCCTGGGCCCATATCCTGTTGAGGTGTTCATCCGGCAGCAGCAGATTTAACCGATGAGCCGAACGGAGTTTGACAGTTTTCTTATTTTATTAATAACACGGAGCTAAACTTTAGCATGACCTCTCTCTGTTCATGCTTGACCCGAACTGTACATCTTGCGTGCTTACGTCACACGTCTTATCACATACAAGTGATTGATTGGCTGAACCTTCACAACATTCCATATCAAAATAAGAGCGTCACATATTCACATTTAACAGTACTGACTTGTTGTAAAAAGATATCACATACTACGGCATTAATCCAAAAATAACTGCCGTTGACAATGCAGCAAATAAAAGTTCTGTATAAACGTTTTTTTTTATTTTTATAACTAACTATTGTACTGTAAAATAATCATTTTAATCTATGCAAACTGAATGTTTCAAATTGTGGAGATCAGCAAAGCACCACCACTATCCCAGGCATTTGATTAGAATGGGAGAAAATGAAAAATTATTATGAAAAAAGTACAGTAGGACAAAGAGTGTGTACACTGTATAAACGTTTTTTTCACAGCAGTGAATCCAAACTAGGAAAAATCACTTTTCAGGTGACTTGGACAAATGAATTGCCCTCAATTAGATATACATGAACAGGATTGTTGTGTTACTTCAAAGTAAAGATTAAAAACTTGGTCAAATGACTTTGGAAGAGTTATGCATCACATTCTAAGACTTTGCTATCTTTTGACACAAGAATCCTTTTTATGTATACCTAAGTGAGAGCAATTCAGTTTTACTTAGGTTGTATTCATTACTGTGAAGTTATGGCAAAATCCTTTTTTGTGCAGTAACCAAAAATGCTTATTTCTGGATGTATAATGGAAAGTGGGATATCTTTTGACTGCAAGTAAGTACAACTTAGATTTTGGTTGTTAAGTGATGGAATGCAATGTGGAACACTTTCAAAGTGATTTGACCTAGTTTTGAATCTTTACTTTGAAATAACACAACAATCTTTTTTATATATATCTAAGTGAGAGCAATTAATTTTTGGAATTTTGATAGTGTGATATCTTTTGACTTCAAGTTAGTAACAGTTTGATTCTTTCTGACAAGACAGGGAATGTGTTAAATATCAATTTGAAAGGAATTGTACCTAGGTTATATTCATTACTGTGAAGTTATGGTAAAATCCTTTTTTGTGCAGTAAGGTAAAGGTGCTTTTTGGATTTATACTGGAATGTGTGTTATCTTTTGACTTCAAATCAGTTTAACTGAGATTTTGGTTTTGAAGTCATGGAATGTGATGTAGAACACGTAGAACAACTTAGATTTTGGTTTTGAAGTGACGGAATGCGATGTGTAACACTTCCAAAGTAATTGGACCTAGTTTTGAATCTTTACTTTGACGTAACACAACAATTCTTTGTATGAGAACAATAGATTTTTGGAATTTTGATAGTGTGATATCTTTTGACTGCAAGTTAGTAACAGTTTGATTCTTTCTGACAAGACAGGGAATGTGTTAAATAACAATTTGAAAGGAATTTTCACTAGGTTTATTTCATTACTGTGAAGTTATGGTAAAATCCTTTTTTGTGCAGTAAGTGAAAGGTGCTTATTTTTGCATTTATATTGGAATGTGTGATATCTTTTGACTGCAAGTCACTTCAACTGATACTTTGGTTGTGAATCGAAGGAATGTGAAGTAGAACATTTAGTACAACTTTGATTTTAGTTGTGAAGTGACGGAATGCGATGTGGAACACATCCAAAGTGATTTGAACTAGTTTTGAATCTTTACTTGAAATAACACAACAATCTTGTTTATGGACATCTAAGTGAGAGCAATTCATTTTTGGAATTGTTATAGTGTGATATCTTTTGACTGCAAGTTAGTAACAGTTTGATTCTTTCTGACAAGACAGGGAATGTGTTAAATAACAATTTAAAAGTAATTTTACCTAGGTTGTATTCATTACTGTGAAGTTATGGTAAAATCATTTTTGTGCATACGCAAAAGGTGCTTATTTTTGGATTTATACTGGAATGTGTGATATCTTTTGACTGCAAGTCAGTTCAACTGAGATTTTGGTTTTGAAGTGAAGGAATGTGATGTAGAACACTTAGTACAACTTAGATTTTGGTTGTGAAGTGACGGAATGCGATGTGGAACACTTCCAAAGTGATTGGACCTAGTTTTGAATCTTTACTTTTAAGTAGCACAACAATCCATTGTATGAGAGCAAATCATTTTTTTTTATTTTGATAGTTTGTTATCTTTTGACTGCAAGTTAGTACCAGTGTGATTCTTTCTGACAAGGCAGGGAATGTGCTAACAAACACTGTGAAAGTCATTTTACCTAAGTTGTATTCATTACAATGAAGTCATAGCAAAATCCAGTTTTGTGCATATATAGGCGAAAGCTGCTTATTTCTGGATTTATACAGGAACGTGTGATATCTTTTCAATGAGAGTTAGTAGCAGTGTGGTTTTTGTCTGACAAGGCAGGGGATGTGGTATATAACACTTACAATCCAGTTTGACTTAGTTTTGAATCATTACTTTCAAGTGACACAAAAATCTTGTTTGATCTTTACCTCAGTGATTTTTGGAATTTTGATAGTGTGATATCTTTTAACTTGAAGTTACTACCAGTGTGATTCTTTCTAACAAGGCAGGGAATGTGCTAAAAAAACACTGTGAAAGTCATTTTACCTAAGATGTATTCATTACTTTGAAGTTTTAGCAAAATCCTGTTTCGTGCATTTCTTGGCAAAAGCTGCTTATTTCTGGATTTGTACAGGAACGTGTGATATCTTTTGACTGCAAGAATGTACCAGTGAGATTCCTTCTGACAAGACAGGGAATGTGTTAAATAACCCTTTGAAAGTTATGTGACCTAGTTTTGAATCATTACATTGAAGTAACACAAAAATCCCTTTTTTCTATCCATCTCATAGAGATCAATTCATTTTTGGAATTTTGATAGTATGATATATATTTACAGCAAGTTAGTACCAGTTTGATTCTTTCTGACAAAGCAGGGAATGTGTTAAATAGCACTTTGAAAGTCATTTTACCTAGGTTGTATTCATTACTGTGAAATTAAAGCAAAATCCCATGCATATCTAAACTGAAGATGCTTATCTCTGGATGTATACTGGAAAGTGTGATATCTTTTGACTGTAATTCAGTACCAGTGAGATTTTTTCTGACAAAGCAGGGAATGTGTTAAATAACACTTTAAAAGACCTAGTTTTGTTCTTTACTTTGGAGTATCACAAAAATCCTGTTTTATGTATCTGTCAGTGAGAGCAATTCATGTTTGATATTTTGATAGTGTGATATCTTTTGACTTGCAGTCAACAGATATCACACATTCAGTAGTGAAAAAATGAATGACTCTCACTGAGATATGCACAAAAACAGTATTTTGCTTTAACTTCACAGTAATGAATACAAACCAGATAAGATGACTTTGTAAGTGTTCTTCAATACAATCCTAGACTTCACAGGCAAAATATCAGTTGAACTGAATTACTGTCAAAAGATATCACACTCCAAATTCTTCCAAATTGACTGTCTTTCACAGTTATTCTCAGTATTGAGTCCAAACTAGTAAAAAAAACTGCTTTGTAAATGTTATTTAAAAGATTCCCAGCCTTGTCAGAAAAAAATCTCACTGGTACTGACTTGCAGTCAAAAGTGACACACTATCCAGTATAAAACCCACTTACAAAAGGATATTTTAACCTCGTTTGAACTTACTACAGTGAAGTTAGAGAGAAATCAAATTTTGGGCATAACTTTGTGAAACACCGTCATTTTTTTATTAATGTAGGAACGTGGAATATGTTTTGACAGCAAGTCAATACAACGGAGATTTTTCCTGAGAAGTCATGGAATGCAATAAAGAGCACTTACAAAGCAATTTTACCTAGCTTTGAGCCAAGATTTTTAAGTCAGAGAAAAATCAAGTTTTTGGCATAACCTAGTGAAAGATGGAACCAACTGCCATAATAACCACACTAAGAGTTCAGAACAGAACAAGCTTCAAAAAGATACTGTCTTCAGAACTACTGCAGATGATATGATGAACTGACCTCTGTATATGTGTTGTATATTTTTACTCTTTTTCATGTTCCTATTATTTCCTAATGTGATTTTTTAATGGTTTGTTCATAATATAATGTAATTTCTTCATGTGAGGACCCCAGGAAGACTAGTGGCCATTTATTTGGCAGCTAATGGGGATCCTAATAAAACTAAACTAAACTAAGATACTCATTTTTGGATTATGTGTTTATGCGTTTGTCAGACGCTTTTATCCAAAGCGACTTACAGAGTAGACACAATATTACATTTATCATCACTATGACAATAAGCTATACAGAGGAGAAACACTGATCAGAGTCAGTGGTAAGATAGAGATAGAGGTAGAGGGACTACAGAAGGATTTGTGGGGGGATAGAGGTACGTGATAGGATTAGGATAGGAGAAGCTCTTTGAAGAGGTGGGTCTTCAAGTGTTTCTTGAAGACAGACAGGGACGCTGCTGTTCTTGTAGCGCTTGGTAGATCGTTCTACCATCTTGGAAAGACATATGCAAACAGTCTGGATTGTCTTAAGTGTGGTGAAGGCTCTGCTAGACGGCAATCCATTGATGACCGGAGTGATCGAGTTGTGACATAAGCCTTTGCAAGAGGATTCAAGTAGATGGGAGCCGTACCCTTAAGCACTTTGTAGGCTAGCATCAGGGACTTGAATTTGATACGGGCAGCCAGAGGTAACCAGTGGAGTTCAATGAACAGAGGGGTGACGTGAGATTTTTTGGGCTGATTAAAGACCAGACGCGCCGCCGCGTTCTGGATCATTTGTAAAGGTTTTACTGTACAGGCTGGGAGACCAGTCAGGAGTGCGTTGCAATAGTTGGATTAATGTTGGAAACTGTCAAAAGAGTGCAACAGCTGGCAAGGACGACCTCTTTTATCATTCTGTGTTTCTGCAGATCTTAAGAAACCTCAGACCAAGCACATCCCTCTGTTTAAACAAGACAAAATGCCGAGGATGGTCAGAAGTGTCAAAACTAACAGAAATTTTCTTTCAATTTTGCAGCATTCTCCATGGGCTTTAAAGTCTCTATAACCCTTCCAAAAAAACTTTGAAATAGGTTTTTTTTCCCCACTAGAATGAGTTATCTAGCATGTTGTCTTCAGAACTTTTATAAACAGTGAACAATAATTTCCAGATAAGGACAACAGTGCCGTAATGTAAAGCTTTACCGGACAACATGATAGTGCTTTGTAACCAACATGTTGAATAAAAGAAGGATATGTAGTCTTCAGGTACTTTTAACTCAGCAGTGTGTGAATAGCAAAGGCTCAAGTTTGTAAAAGACCAACTTAATCAGGGAAAAAGGGTGGGTTTGAGTTTCTAACTGTTTTAAATGGATCTCAATACATCCCATGAACCCCCCTGTATCTCTGATCACATTGGATGGATATAAGATCTTCTTTGTAGGTCCCTTTTAGATATTTGACTGATATGTCATGTAGCTCGCACTGTAAAAAAAAAAAAAAAAGAAGGTAGCAATCAACTCTAATGTCAGTACTGAACTAAGACAAATCTGAGCATCACGATCCATCTTGTACTGCTCACCCAAGCCGTTTGCCCACCAAAGAACTTCCTTGTGAAGATTTCATCCAGGACTTTCCTGCAAATGCTGGTAAGGATGGCATCAGCATGGTGTTCATATCTAAAATCAAAGCGATTGGACAATTGATTTCAGTGTTTTGTTTATGTGCAGCAGTGCTAACTGTTAGCCCGATTCTTCAGTTGGAAACCTGAAAACAAACCAGAGTAGATCAAGAGTACAAAAACGACATTTATTTGGTCACAGGTAATTCATATCAGCGCTGGGCTCTCCCTCCCTGAGTGTCTCAGTCGGCAAAGAGCCCCAAAATCTGGGTATGATGGACATTATCTTCTGAGCCTCTGTACACCCCTTCAAAGGAGGACTGGACACAACCATGTCATATTTTCTAGTTACCTCTGGGCATAAACAGGCCAGGTCCTAATTCATGCAGATGACATTGGAACGTGGTAACAAAGTGTGTGTGACCTAAAGGCGTGTATCTAATGCAACAGAGAGAGATAAAGAGAGAAAAGAGAATCGGTGGTTACAGCCAGAGAATATAACACAAAAGTATAGTTCTAAAAGGAGTAAGATAATCAGTAATTTACATTGATTATGTTATAGGATACAATGCTAAAGTGAATAATTATAGCCACATTCTAACAATCCCCCTTTTTACAGAATTTTATTTTGTCAATCAAAAGAGGTGGGAATGTCAGTCCTGTATTGTGTCCCAACTCCTTGCAGCGGATAAAATCACGGTATCAGGACCAGCAGTGTGTGACCTTCATAAACTCAACTGATATTATGACAAGCTCAATAAGCGATAGAAATCTTAGAATGGCACAATAGCAAATATACATCACAAAATGAAATGATAACATGTAAAAGAAGGAAAGGTGAACACTATGAATATCACGTCTCTACTGTATGTGTGTGCAGGCTATATGAGGATATGCAGTAACCTTAACAAAGTCAACAGGGGTTCAGGGATAAAATCAGTGGTCTGCTTACTGAAACCTAGTCTCCAGAATGGAGTCATTTTAAAGTTTTGTCAGTTGGGGTCTGTCCAGTCTGTGGTAAAGTTTCCAGTTTTAGTAATTGACAATGAGGTTCTCGTATCAGTCTGAGCTCGGTCATGAGTCTTTCTGCAGAATCCTTAAATATGGTCAGTGTGTGTCAAGTGCCTATTCATATTGTCCATTCACCAACAGACTAATTTCTATTGCAAAGCTCACTATATGAAAGAACAACTTAGAGAAAAATTGTATTTTGTCTTGTCTTTTCATGTCATTCCACAGTTCACCTTAGAAATTGACAAACAGCATGACTTCAGTGTTGGAGTAACATTTATTTCACACAAGGAAAAGCACTAGTCTCTTCATATCATGACACTGTCTCATCTTTTCTTCCTGTATTGCCTTTTCTTGCATAAACCTGTTACGAAGTTTATCTACAAGTCGCAGAATGAACTTTTTACGACTCTCTTTGGACCCTGTCCATACCTTGTACAACACATGCAAGTTTGTTGCAGCCATGTCAAGCCAAGGCGCTCAGTCTCCTCTTTGTAAGCCAAGCTTGCAATCTCAATAATTCTGAGTCGATCTGTTGGGCTTATTTATTCCGGGAGCTAGACTTGACACACACAACATTTACAATTCCCCGCCCCCAGCCAAATCGGTTTTGAGCTGGAAACCGGTGAGCGCCGGTGTTCTGTCAGGTCAGCATACCCCGTCAGACCAGCATACCCATAGTCAATATGCATGCGCTACCTTTAGCAGAAATTTAAGAGAATAACATAGACGAAGTTTACTAGACTACTTTGTTTATGCGTGACATGATTAACAAAAACTTGAAGGCAAACACACAAACTAACCAGAAAACCACACCGAAAGTCAAGTAGCCTTGTTTATTTATGCGTGATGTAATAAACAAAAAGTTTTAGTCGGAGGTAAACAGAATTTAAAGCTAAACTGCTTTGTACACAGACAGCCTTGCTTTCTGTGTTAGCTTCTTCACACGTAGCAGCTAAACTGTTAGATTGTCCAACAGTTAAGCGCATGCTGATCTGACGGGCTAGGTATGACAATCTGACGGGCGAAGTATGCTGAGCTGACGGGCTGGGTATAACGATCTGACGGGCAAGGTATTAATATCTGACAGGCAAGGTATGCTGATCTGACGGGCTAGGTATTGCGATCTGAAGGGGTAGGTATGCTGATCTGACAGGCTAGGTATTACAATCTGACGGGCTAGGTATGACATTCTGATGGGCTAGGTATAATGATCTGACGGTCTAGGTATGGTGATCTGATGGGCTAGGCATGCTAATCTGACGGGCTAGGTATGACAATCTGACGGGATAGTTATGACGATCTGACAGGCCAGGTATGCTGATCTGACAGTTATAGTGTCAGACTAGCATACCCCGTACCTACCTGTCCATTCCATTATCAATACCGCTTATTCCCTCATGGGGTCACGGGGGGAACTGGAGCCTATCCCAGTGGTCAACGGGCGAGAGGCAGGGTACACCATGGACAGTCCGCCAGTCCATCGCAGCCTACCTTTCCTACCTTTTCTTATTTTTTTAGATTTTTTACATGATAATGTGGATCCTGTTTTATGTCAGCCTTATTTCTCATTGTAGCCTTTGCAACTTGATTTACTTTCCTCTTGGAGGTGGACAAACCAAGCTTCCTTATCTTCCTCAGAATCCAGATCTGATGCTCCAACAGGAGATGTGTGCCCATTCCGATCAGAAAGAGATGTGAGAAGGCATTCGCAGTGTTGCACATCTGTGCACAGAGCCATCAGGGAAAGTAATGTCAACATAGTTGGGGGCCATCAATAGGGAAACATTTAGAGAACACAAAATGTCTCTGTCCAACAAGTTAACAAAACGGAAAGGTGACAGCAAAAACGAATGGTCAAACTAGAGAAAATTCTAAGTGCATGGGACAGGTCTGTGCAGAGGCAACTCTTCTGTTATTTCCGAGATCCCAACAACTGGTATGGTTTTCAGTGATAGTGGGAGTGACTTAATGAGTGTAGAAAACCTGGCTCCAATGTAGATCATATTCTCGGCCATTAATTGTCAGTTTAACCAAAGGCTCAAGAAACAAGTTGCAGAACACAGAAAGTCACTTGCTGTCAGCCCTGGGCACCCCTATTGGGACATTTGTGGGGTACCAGGTGCCTAGTACCACTGTGTCTGGGCAGGTTGGTAAGGAGATGCTGATGGGGCAGCATATAGCAAATATATATTCCAGGGAAAGAAACAAACACAAACACTGGAGAACAGCTCAGACGTTTTGATTGTTTCATTCCTTTTAGAACTATACTCTGTGTAAACCCTCTGGCTGTGCCCAAAGATTCTCTTTTCCCTCTTTCTCTCTTTTGCATTAAATCCACGTCTTTAGGTCAACACACACAAACACAAACCTTGTTGCCACATTCCAGTGTCATCTGCATGAATGAGGACCTGGCCTGCTCATGTCAGAAGTAACTGGCCAATAAGCACTCGGTTGTTTCCAGTCCTCCTTTTGACGGGTGGCCCAGCCCAGAAGACAAATATCCATTACATACAGAGTTTGGGGCTCTCAGCCGACTGAAACACCTAGGGAGAGCCCAGTGATGAAAAAACGAGGGAGAGCCCAGCGATGACTACTTTAACTGTGTCCAATAAATGTTATTTTTGTACTTTTGATCTACTCTGGTTTATTCTCAGGTTTCCAACTAAGGAATCATGTTAACACCAACCCTAACGTACTTTAGTTCAGCCGTTAGCAACTTTAACACAACAGCTATCGATGGATTCTCTTTGCTCCTGCTTTCTCTTGTTCGGTGTCTCAGATGTTCAGTTACTCCTCTGCCTCCTTTAGCGGTAATGGTATTTGCAATAACTGTAGTTTATTTGTAGACATGGAGTTAAGGCTCAGTGAGTTAGAAGCTCGGCTCTGCACTGTAGCAAATCAGCCCTGAGCTAGTGTAGCTAAGTGTAGCCAGTCCCCTGATTTAGCCCCTGGTAGACCCCCCCCTTCCCCGCATTTCTACGCCCTTAGTGTGCCCTCAATCTGTTCATGTTGCTAACAGATTTTCCCCACTCAGTGAGCCACCCACTGAGAAACCAACCCCGATCATAGGCAGCTCCATTCTGAGAAATGTGAAGCTGACAAACCCAGCGAGTATAGTTAAGTGCATCATTGGGGCCAGAGCAGGCGACATTGAGTCTTATTTTTTATTTTTTTACCTGGTCCTGTTCAGCATTATGGCTGCAGAACTGAAATCTGAGTACTCTGCTATGCTGAACAAATTTGCTTTGCCAAGGGAGGCTTTGTTAGTGAGAAGCCTCCCTTGATTACCCAAAACTTCTTTATTTCATCATTTCTGTTACCAAACTTCCATGTGTCCAATAATGCCGAACCTGACAGAGGGACAGGGGAGAGGGAAGAACATTGGAAAGGAGAGAGATCCTTTAGAAAGAGAGAGAGATGGGGGGGAAAAATAAAAAATAAAAAAAGAAGAAGAAAGAAAGACAACAAGACCATACAACCAGCTGTTATGTCTGAAAAAAGGACACTGTTCCTTGTGGGCAATCCGAGTGGAGAACCTGTAGGAGCTTCTGCAAAAGGGCACAGGGAAGACAAAAGAACAAACAAGCAACGAAAGCAACAACACTGGTAGCAAGACACTGTTCCTTGTGGGCAATCAGAGTGGAGAACCTGTAGGAGCTCCTGCAAAAGGGTACAGGGGAGACAAAAGAACAAACAAGCAACGAAAGCAACAACACTTGTAGCAGGACATTAATGAACTTCTCAGAATTGTGCAGCAACTGTACAGAAGCCTAAGGAGGCGTGTGTCTGGGTAACTGTGCGTGTGTGTGTGTGTGTGTGTGTGTGTGTGTGTGTGTGTGTGTGTGTGAAAGAATGAGTAGATACAGTAAGATTGTTATCCTAGTAGGTGTTAATGACTCCCGTTTAGGTCACTAAGATTAATGTGGTGTAGGTGTGTAGATATGGAAAAACAATGTCGGAAACCATAGTTTTCTCTGGCCCCCTGCCCAACCTGATTAGTGTTGACATGTCATCATTCCGCCGATGGCTATCGAGGTGGTGCCCAGCCAACAATGTGGGCTCTGTAGATCACTGGCAAACCTTCGCGAGAAGGTTTGCCAGGTTGGCGTGATTCGGAGAAACAGCATCCATCCCACCTGGGAAGGAACCACTCTCATTTCTTGAAACCTAGCCAACTTTGTTAGCAGACTAGATCAGTGACAGTACAGGGTTGAGAGGAGGAGGCGGAGTTGCAGTTTAACACACTTCTCTGCTCCTCCATTCCAGGAGTTACTTAGTGAAAACCCTATAGTGAATGTGTCTGTCCCCAAGCAATTTAATTTTTTTAAATCAAGGGTATACAGAGGAGTATTGCAAAAAAACCTCATAAAATTAAAACAACAAGAGAAATGGTGCAAACGAATAGGAGAGTAAACTGTGATATCTTAAATGTCATATCTCTCTCTTCTAAAGGTGTGCTAGTAAATGAACTAATACCAGATCATGAAATTGATTTATTTTGTCTTACTGAAACCTGGCTGGGTGATATGTGAACCTAAATTAATCCACCCCTCCCAGTCATATGAATACTCATATTCCTCGAAGTACAGGCCGAGTAGGTGGAGTTGCAGCTACCTTTGAATCTAGTCTTGTAATCAGCTCTGAACCTGAACTGAATTACAACTCTTTTGAAAGCCTTGGTCTGAGTCTTTACCACCCAAGCTGGAAATCACAGCAACCTAATCTATGTATTATAGTGTACGGAGCACCCAGTCTGTACTCTGAATTCTAATCTGAATTTGCAGAGTTTTTGTCAACTTTTGTCCTTAAAACGGACAAAGTTATTATCTTAGGGTATTTTAATATTCATGTGGATGTTGAGAATGACAGCCTCAGAACTCAGTTTATCTCTCTCTTACTGTAGATTCCATTGGCTTCTGTCAGAGTGTTCATGAAAAAACTCACTGTTTTGACCACACCCTTGACCTACTTCTGGTGTATGGAATTGAAATCGAACATTTAATAGTGTTTATCTTAGCAAGATAGTCTTAAAACCTATAGGAAGGTCCTCCTTGATGCCAAAGCAACATACTACTTGTCTTTAATAGAGGGAAGTAGGAACAATCCCAGCTTTCTTTTCAGCACTGTAGCCAGGCTGAGAGAAAGCCACAGCTCTATCGCGTCAAATACTTCCATTGCTCTCACAAGTCATGACTTCATGAGCTTCTTTAATGCTAAAATTCTACCTATAAGAAACAAAACTCACCAAGACTTGCCTTCAACTGGCACTGGTTTATCTTTAAACTCAGAAACCGTAGAAACAGTTGTAAACCCAGTTATATGCTTTGACTGCTTTTCCTCCCTCAGTCTTTGCCAACTAACTTCAATAATTTCTTCATTCAAACAATCAACCTGCCTCTTAGACCCCATCCCCCCATAGACAGCTTAAAGAAGTCTTACTCTTAGTCAGTACTTCTCTACTAGATTTGATCAATCTGTTTTTATCAAAAGGCTATGTGCCACGGTACTTTAAAGTAGCTGTTATTAAACCTCTTTTAAAAAAGTCTAACCTGGACCCAAATATTTTAGCCAACTATAGACCTATAGCTAACCTTCCATTTATCTCCAAGCTCCTGGAGAAAGCAGTCGCAAAAGAGCTGTGTGACTATCTACATAGCAATAGCTTGTTTGAAGATTTTCAGTCAGGATTCATAGCTCTTCATAGAACAGAGACAGCAACTGGTGAAAATTACTAATGACCTCTTAACGGCATCAGACAAAGAATTGTCTCCGTGTTGGTTTTACTAGATCTTTGAGCTGCGTTTGACACCATTGACCATCAGATCCTATTACATAGACTTGAACATTTCATTGGCAGTAAAGGAGCTGCTATTAGCTGGTTTAGGTCCTATTTATCAGATCAGTTGCAGTTTGTGCAAGTTAACGATGAGTCGTCCATGCCAAAGTTAGCTATGGAGTTCCACAAGGATCTGTGCTCGGACCAATCTTCTTCACGCTATATATGCTTCCTATAGGTAATACTATCAGCAAAGACTCTAACAACTTTCATTGTTATGCAGTTGATACTTAGTTGTATCTATTGATCAAGCCAGATGAAAGTCATTAGTTAGCTAAGCTTCAAATCTGTCTTCAGGATATAAAACCTGGATGACCTGCAATTTTCTAATGTTAAACTCAGATAAAACTGAAGTTATTGTTCTAGGGCCAAGCACCTCCGTGCTTAGGTGCTTAGACCCGGAGGCTGTGCTTAGGCCCGGAGGCCAGGGGAAACTATATCTAGAGATATAGTTTTTACCATGGATGGCATCGCCCTGGCCTCCAGCACCACTGTGAGAAATCTTGGAGTTATTTTTGATAAAGTCATGTAATTTAACTCTCACATTAAGCAAATTTCAAGAACCACCTTCTTTCATCTACGTAATATTGCAAAAATTAAGAGCTTCCTGCGTAAAAATGATGCAGAAAAACTAGTCCATGCATTTGTCATTTCCTGGCTCGATTACTGCAATTTCCTATAATCAGGCTCTTTGAAAAAGTCCTTTAACACTCTTCAGCTGATCAAGAATGCTGCAGCACGTGTTCTTACAGGTACCAGTAAAATACATCATATTTCTTCTAGCTTGACTTATCTGCGTTGGCTTCCTGTAAAATCCAGAATAGAATTTAAAATCCTTCCTTACATACAAAGCTCTTCATGGTCAGCCACCATCTTATCTTAAAGAGCTCATAGTACCTTACTGCCCTACCAGAGCACTGCGCTCCCAGAATGCAGGGTTATTTGTGGTTCCTAGAGTCTTCAAAAGGAGAATAGGAGCCAGAGCATTCAGCTATCAGAGTCCTCTCCTGTGGAACCAGGTTCCAATTTGGGTCCGGGAGGCAGACACCGTCTCTTTCCTTTATGATAGAGCTTATAGTTCGAGTGAGTCCACCCTTAGTTATGCTCCCATAGGCCTAGACTGCTGGGGGATTTCCCATGATGCAACGAGCTCCCCTTTCCTTCTCTCTCTCCCTCTCAGTGCGACCTCATTCCATTAATGCATGTTACAACTGGGATTTTTTCCTTTCCCGTAGTCGGGTGCTTTCTCATCCCTCTCCTCCTATCACTTCCTGCAGGTGTTCCTAGACACCTCTGTGCCCATATTCCTACAATTACAGCCACTGTTCATAGTCTTATTGCTATTATTACTGCTATCATTATCATTTCTATCAATACCTTACCATTTTCATCCAGTCTATGTATTACTGTGTAGGCTGCCTCCCTCTGTCCTTCTCTACCTCTCACTCTCTTGCCCTCTATGTCTCTCACCCCCAACCGGCAAGGCAGATGGCCGCTCACCCTGAGCCATGGTCTGCTCGAGGTTTCTGCCCCTTAAAATGAAGTTTTTCCTTGCTTGTGTCGCCAGTACTTGTTCTTGGTGAGAATTGTTGGGCTTCTGTAATAACTCAGAGTAGGGTCTGACCTGCTCTGGTTGGAAAGCGCTGTGAGATATTGTTGTGATTTGGCGCTATATAGATAAAATTGAATTGAATTGAAAGTCTCGACTAAACGAGTGTTTTGATCGGATCATCATGGGGAAAATGAGCCAAACATCGGCAGGTAAATCCTGATCTTCCAAGCCGAGCCGGAACGAAGACTCCCCGGTGCGATGTCTTCCGCTGGCAAGGAGTGGTTGGACATTTGTTGTCAATAGACTCTAAATTGTCCAGTTTAGACGCTCGCCTGTCCCTCTTAGAGATTCTACATAAAGAATTTCAGGCACTGTGAGTCTTTGGAGTTCAGCCAGCAACAGGTGCTGACGCTGGTTGCAGAGGACTCCCTCACGGAGGGAATGAGCCGAGTTTCTGAGGAAAACAGGAAAATCAAATAAACAATCATAGACGCTCCAGGCTTGCAGTATGAGGGACAACCTTGTGTTTGCTGGGATTAATTTAATAACCCTGAACTGGTTATCAAAAGCTTTATCCAGACTGTGAAAACGGAGCCGTTTTCCCCCTCTGTCCCCGCACCGTAGCCGCACGTCTAGCACACACAGCGTCACTACATTTCCCAGCATGCACCACGGAGCGGCCGTCGTCGCGGCGGCAGTTACAAACAATTCACCCGGTAGTTTACGCTAGCTCAAATATTACAACAACACCTTCTATTTAACACTTTATTTACCAAACAGCTTCATAAACATTCCGTAGTCGACAGTAAAACTTCCCAGCCAAACATACACCTTCTCGTTTCTGGTCCGTCAGAAAACTGGTCCGTGTGGAAACACGTTACGCATCGGAGCCAGCCTTTTATTCATTTTCCCACGGCAGTGGACCAGACTATGTGGGGACCGGGGGTGTAAATGTTTGGAATAACTATTGTAAGTGTAATTATTAGATGAATTGGGACTGTAGCATGGTTCAACTCTCTTTATAATTATGGATGTTTTGGTGAGTGATTCTAGGGGCTGTGTAGTATTTATTACAATGTTAATTGTGCATTATTGGGGAGTTTCTTCCTGTGGAGTTGGGCTTTCCCAATTGACTGTATATTGCTGGGCCTATTTAAGGGGCACACTCACAATGCCAGGGAGGCTGCTGGAGGAAGGCTGCTGGTGGTTGGTTTTGTGAGAGTGCTCTGAGAATCTAGAATTGAAGTCAGCTTGCGGTGAGGCTGAAAATTCTTTGTATTGCCTGCAATGGCCGGTTTTGTTTTCTTTGTTTGAAAGTATTTTGTTTGTTTTATTTTGTTTTGTCTTCACCATCGCACCTGTAAATAAACCACAACACGTTTTCACTGGAACTTTGTTGTCCGCTGGTTCTTACCACTTTTTGCAAATCCTCTACTTACTCCTCCTCTGACGTGAGACGGGGGCTGGCGAGCCGCTTTCTCACACAGACTCATCTTAAGTTTCTGGAGGACACAGTGAAGAACATCTCCTTCCACCGAGTGCACCGCCTGGGAGGGAAGAGACCTGACCCCCGCTTGCCAAGACTAATCGTGGCCAAGTTCGAGCACTTCAAATCGAAGGTCTTTGTAAAGAGGCGTGGCAGGGTGCTGAGAGGAAACGACTTCAGCATCAATTACAAGTTTCACAAAGAGATCCTGGACAGACGGAGGGTCCTCACTGGGTGATATCTTTTGCATCCCCTTACCCCTCTCCCCCCAGGCTCCAGTACACAGAACAAACTTACCACGTAGGGTCGGGTGGGTGTGGCTCTTCGGGTAGTGGGGACTGCTCGTGTGGCCTTGCTCTGTGACTCTGCAGGGTCGCCCACTCCTCTGTTTTAAATACTTGTTAGACACGGAGGACCCCTGAGTTGTCCTCAATCCACTCCGCTGGCCTCGGGGTTGCCCGCCCCGCTACACCTGCGGGGCAAACTATCTATGTATAGCATACAATGCTAAAGTGAGTAATTATAGCCAAATTCTAACATAACCATTAGATTCAAAGAGTAGGAAGAACGGAGCCTTGCTGATAGTTTAAATGTTAAATTTACAATGAGCAACACAAAGTGAATCTTCTTTTGTAGGTTGGAGCCTATAAAAGAGTCAGATAAAAAAAGAGTCAAATATGTATTAATTTGGAATGTATTAATATTTCAAATCATTTGGATTATTTTCAATATATTTTGTTCCCTATTCACATGTACTCCCTTGGATTCTGTGTATTCCAGCAGCTGCTCTACAGAAGTCTTCCTCTAAGTTCTCATATTACATTTCCTACCAAACACAAACTGATTGAATAATCAGAATGGATATCTTTGTTATCATAGCTGAATATTTTCAATTGTGACGGATGTTAAAATGAGACATTTCCTACCCTAGTGAACTCGCATGTTCTGTAGCCTTGATGCAATGCACCCTGATTAGGTTTCTGTGTAAATGTAATGCAGATGCTAAAGAGGGACCACTCAGCCCTTCTCTACATAACGAGTGCAAAGGTCACAACTATGACATTTAAAGTGAAGTGAAGAACATAAAAGTTGACTTTTTACTCTTCTCTGTCAAACTAATGTTCAATGATGTTTTGTGGAAGTGCATTCACTGGCTATAAATGTTGAAGCACCCATGATTTGGGACCTAATTTCTCAGCTGTTCAATAAAGATAATCAAAACATCTCAAAGTTAAATATAATATTAAAACCGTAGTTTAAGAGAATTTTAATCACTCTGAGTCCAACCGTGGGTCAATGGTTTCAAAAGACTTTTTTGTCATTAAACTGTATAACAAACCAAAGGAGAGGGGTCCACAAGATTTTTGGCCACCAGTTTATATTTGAGCTGTGCTGAAAAAAAACTTAATTTGGAACCCCAACATACAACTGCCAGATTGCAATACCTGTGGAGAATAAACATTTTGTTATAAAAAATAAAAAAAATAAAATAAAAAAAAAGATAATCAAAACATTTATTCATGAGGTGTGTATCATGTGTAAAATAAGATTAAATATTCTTCACAGTTCAGTGTTATTGCTGATATTAATCACTAGCTTCAAATTTGCTAAGTTGACTAGTTAGGAAGGATCTCCATTGCCTTCAAAACAGAGATTTAATTCAGTTTAAAGAAACAAATCAGACAGAAAAAGTACAGAAGATTTGTCAGGACTTGCCTAGATAAAGACATGACCAGGCAGCAGAACAGCAGCAGCAGCGTAGTTTTCTCCATCATCACATCCAGTCCAGGAGAAGAGTGGACGTCCAGAATAAATGACAGGGGCAGAAATTACATCAGACAACTCCACTGGTGGGACCACAGTTTCCCATTGCACAGCAGAAAAAATGGATGTTGAAGCAGGCAGAGGTGCTCTGTCACAGACTGGCAACGCTTAAAAAGACAGTTATTAATCACACCACGTGCAAAGATTTGATTTGTGTATTGTCATATTTACCTAATTAAAAAAACTACAGACAGACAAATTAGAATAACGGAGTTCCTAGTGTTCCTACTATGCCCCTACTCGTTGTCTTCCACTTTTACTATCCCTCACTGCCAGGAAAGACTGGACAAAAGAGACAGGAACAGTGCTGTTTATTATCTTTGTGTTCTTAGTCAGTTCTTACTGAACCTGTTGCTCCTGGTGACTCCCACATTGCACATCATCACTCTCTCTTTCTCCTTGAGCTGAGCTGTCTGTTAGAAATTTGAATATGCCAGAGAATTCTGGCATATTCTAATTTATAATGTCATGACCATGATGGAACTTTTCATGATGGAACGTTTCATAAATCAAGACGGCAAATATCACAACACTTGATGACCATCAACTAGAGGCCAAGAATATATTGAAAGCAAATCCCCACTTTTGACATTTTTCTACTCTAGAAAGAAGTCTGATGTTGATTCTCCTCTGGCTTGTTCTATTTGTGCGAGCTTTTCACCCGTCTTCTCGTGTAAGCATTTGCAGCGAGCTGTAAAAATGCGTGCGTGCGGAACTTTGTTTTGTGACAGGTTTTCCGCACGTATCACGGACGTGCGGGGGACCTTTTTTATCGACGCGCAGCGTAGCGAGCAAGATCATTTACAGATAAGTGTTGTCTGTTACAATCCATACATCATCCTCGTCGTCTTTGTACTGTGGTTTTGTGGAATTAACTCCTGTAGTTAGGTTGTCACTTTATGACAAATATTGGTGAAATTCTTCCAGATAACAAATAAAAACATATGTCATGCGCCTTTTGCGCGTAAACAACAAAAGTAATTTGTCTTGCTCCTTTCGAGCACAGTAGTTGAGTTCTTGCTACCGTCTCCCAGACTATTACCGTTTTGTGGTAATCTTCCAATGTTTAACAATCATGGCCTCATGTAACTTGTAGGCGCTGGAGTCGATCCTCTTGTCGCGAACGCAACGTTGGCAACACTTGAGCGTAAATTACATTTATTCAACGTCGTTAGCTCTTTATTGGAACTAATTCTACAACAAAAAGAACAAATACGAAAAGGCGTCAGTAACTAGCTAAGCATGAGGGCTCTGAAACCCTTATTAGTCTCTCAACATTGGGCCCCTCTCAGGTGCATCCAACCCAGATATTGTTCTCACCTAACTAACGCCACTGTGACCTCGAAACAAAAGAGGTCAACGGTATGTGAGAGCTTCAGGAGTAAGGTAGCTTCTGGTCCAAACTTTCAGGACTTTGTCAAAGAACTTTCAGAGAGCAGGACTTCTGTTGTGGATGTGGATGAGGAACCCTCCTATAAACAAAGTTATCTTCCTGGACACTTGGAGAGGGGGAACTCAAGGAAAGGTCGGTTTGGGTGGGGGGCAGGCAGAATTTCGCTGGATGGTTTGGATAAGTGTGTGTTGTTGTTACAGTGTATTTTGAGACCTACGGATGTCAAATGAATGTAAACGACACGGAAATAGCCTGGTCGATACTTCAGAAGAAGGGATATCTACGCACAGTTGACCTAAATGAGGTACATTTGTCATTGATTCTTATGTTTCAGGAATTTGAAATCCTTTTATGACACCCCTGGATAGCTCATGATGCGTTTGTGCTTGCAGGCCGATGTAGTCCTACTGGTAACCTGTTCCATAAGGTAAGGTGGAGATACAAGCTCAAGACAATGTTTTTACTTATTTTTTGGTCTAAAAAGGTTGCCCATGACTACATTTTTTGAAACAGAGAAAGGGCTGAGCAGACTATTTGGAATAGGCTACACCAGCTAACAGCCATGAAGAAGAAGCGATTGAGGACCCACTCTCCAATGAAAATAGGGGTTTTAGGTGAGATATAAGTTATGTGTGTCACACTGAGGTCAGCGGATGTGTTTATATATATGTGTGCATATCTTTTCAGGGTGCATGGCGGAGAGGCTGAAGACAGAGCTTCTGGAGCGGGTGAAGCTGGTTGATGTTCTTGCCGGGCCAGACGCTTACAGGGACCTCCCCCGCCTTTTAGCTATTGCTGATGGAGGACAACAAGCCAGCAACGTGCTGCTGTCCTTAGAGGAGACCTACGCTGACATCATGCCTGTTCAGCTCGCTCCTCAGGGTCGGAGTGCCTTTGTGTATGCTGTTTTTTTAAATGGTTTTTTTATGCCAGTTTAGGTGAAGGGTGTCACTATCTGCGTCTCTGTAATGTGTTTGACGGCTCTCTGTGCCGGCAGGTCCATCATGCGCGGCTGTGACAACATGTGCACATACTGCATCGTTCCATTCACTAGAGGCAGAGAGAGGAGTCGGCCGGTCTCCTCCATCCTCGAGGAAGTCTGTATGCTCTCAGATCAGGTGAGCCAAAAAGACCCTCGTGTGTCTGTCTTTAGGGTTAGGGTTGCTCAGATTAGTGAGAATTGTTATCTCAGTTATGGCTTAAACGTTGAGATAAATGACACATTTGTTCCTAAGGAGACAGTAAAAAAAAAAAAGAAAAAAAAAGAAAAACCTACATTTATCTAAATGTCAACAGATGGACACACACACACATATATATATATATATATATATATGTGTATGTATGTTTGTGTATATTTTTATATAGGATACTCAACAGCCTAAGAAACACGCAATACTTTTACTTTATATGTGTATGTATATATATTATTATGTATTATTATATATTTCTTTTTCCCTCAACCAGATGGCGCTACTTTTTATAGCATTCACTAAAATGTCCCCTTTTACTTTGAAAAAGGCAAAATGCGTGAAAACCAGTGTAGATGCCAGTCATCAACTCAAATCGAGGCTTTATTTAAATGATTATCCAATATTTACAGACCAAAAAATTTGTCAGAAAATGATTTATTTATTTTTGCTTAAAAACAGCAGAGCTAAATGTACACACTGTTCTTAACAATTGTTCAAGCCCTTGCTCTTGGGCTTTGCAAGGCCGCCCACCCCTTTGTTTTAAATGCTTAGCAGACATGGAGGACCTCTGCCCATCAGGGGACGAGTTGTCCTCAACTCAGTTCCATCATGGAGCCAGAGGGGAGAAGGGGGGGGGTCTCCTTGTTGCCTGGGGGCTGCCTGGTGCCCCTCTGCTGGTCCCTGGTCTGTGGCGGTGGGGTGTTACAGAGTTGCCCGCCACGCTACACTCACAGGATGATTTATTGATTTATTTTTTCTCTAGTATTATTATTTTTAATTCCAAATTTTTTTCATTCTTCCTTTTCTTTTCTTTTATATTCTATTATTATTTATTTGACTTTTTTTGGTATTTATTTATATACTTTCCGTGTGTGTGTGTGTGTGTGTGTGTGAGAGAGAGAATGGTGTGTGTGAGAGAATGGTGTGTGTGTGCCTGGGTCTGAATGGAGTGACTCTGGTCTTGGGGGGGTCTGGTTCTGGTTCTGCTGTCCTCCGGTCCGCTCATGCTGTTCCTGGCGTTGGGGTGGGTGCTGCCCTGATTTTTCCCGCTGCTGTGCCGACCAACGGGCACAACATGGGCTTCGGGTTCAGTGGCATTGGGGGTCTTACTGGTCCGCTGTGTCTGGCTCTCTGGAGCACCTGTCCTCTCCAGATGCTGGGGGGATGGGATTCTGCTCTGCACAATTCTGAGAAGATCACTAATGTTCCTGCGACCAGTTGCTTGTTTGTTCTTTTGTCTTCCCTGTGTCCTTTTACAGGATCTCTCTCCTTTACACTGCTCTTCTTTCTTCCCTGTCCCTCTGTCAGGTTCGGCATTATTGGACACATGTAAGTTTGGTAACAAAAATGATTAAATAAGCAGTATTGGGTAATCAAGGGGGGCTTCTCATCAACAAAGCCTCCCTTGGCAAAGCTAATTGGCTCAGCATAGCACGGTAGTCAGAGTTTAGTTCTGCTGCCATAATGCTGAACAGGACAAGAGGGAAAAAAACAACAAAAAAACAATTGTTCGAACCCCCCCCGAAATTTCATTAATGTTTGATCATTCTCTGGCGCAAGTAGTTTAAAAAGACTGAGACAGTCGGGGCAAAAATATTTTGGGGAAGCTTTTTGCCATTAGAGGCAAACGTGTTAACAAGTGAAGGAGCTGCAAATTTTCCATCTTGATATGGATGGAAGAAAAACCTTTTATGATGGCTTCAAATTACCTAACCCACAACTAAAATCTTTTCATTCATATTTGCTTTTTAAATTATACATGTACTAAGAAACATGTTTGTGATGTTGGCCACATGTAACCAAAATTAAATGTTTATCATAGTCTATAATATTTATAGTTTCTTCGTGGAGATCCTTAAGAATTTACCAACATATTCAACACCTGGAAGTGAGTTCCGAAAGTCTTAAATGTATTTTAAGTGACATTAAGATCTTCTGAGTGATCTCCCATAAACCCGTCAACCCTTTAGATTTGAAGCGGTTAACTCAATATTAAAAGAATATTTGTGTGAACTGAGTTGGTGTTTTTTTTTTTTTTGTGAAAGAAAAGGTGCTAAACATATGGTTCTGATTTCCTAATTCCCCAGCAACTTCTATAAGTTAAACTCTCAGAACTCCGACCTGCTTTTTATTTATTTATTTATTTTTTTGTTTGCGTGCATGTGTTAAAGGGTGTGAAAGAGGTGACGCTGCTGGGTCAGAATGTGAACAGCTATAGGGACACTTCCGAGGAACACTTCTGCGCCTCTGACCTGACCAAGCTCAGCCGCGGCTTCAAGACCATCTACCAGACAAAACGGGGGGGGCTGCGCTTCTCCGACCTGCTGGACCGAGTGTCTCACATCGACCCTGACATGAGGATCAGGTTCACCTCTCCTCATCCTAAGGATTTCCCCGATGAGGTACGAGGCGGCTCTGATCATTTTCTGACATCATGTTCAGCCTGCAAGAGGGGCATCTTGCCATGGCCACCCAAGCTGACCGCTGCGTGGCCATTCACAGGTTCTCCATCTGATCGCAGAGCGTAGGAACATCTGTAAGCAGATCCACCTCCCAGCTCAGAGCGGAAGCAATCAGGTCCTGAAGGCAATGCGGCGTGGGTAAGGAACAACCCTCTTTCATTCAGACCAAACACCAATTTGTTTATTTCTTGAAGCATCTCTTTAGAAAAATTGGAGTTGATGATTAAATAATTTGTCCTTTCCCTGCATTATAGCTACACCAGTGAGGCCTACCTTGACCTTGTGGGGAACATAAAGCAAATCATCCCAGGTAGTAAACTAAAATCTTGCTTTGTCAGTGACAATGTGGTTTAGACATTTTGACCTTTGTTAAAAAAAATAAAGTCCAATAATTTGTCCTTTTTATGTATAAAGGCATTTGCCTTAAAGTGCACGTAAACAGGTTTATGCCGATGTCAAATTAGAGGAATTTGAGCCTCCTTGCATTGATGTATAGTTCCGGGATGCGTGATTTTGGGATTTCAAACACATTTGCTCCATTGAATCCCATATGCCGGTGATAAAGTCATTTTAAAGTCCGCCATTTTTGTGTGTATGAGACGTAAAAGCCTTAAACTGTATGTTAGAGCAGTGGGAGGATAGTCAGAATGGTTATTCCTGTGGTTGCTTTGAGCAACCTACGTCTAAACGGCCTGTCCAAATGAGCATTCATACATTCGAGGAGCAACAATCCTGACAAAATTAGACAAAAGAATGAGACCTTTTGGTGTCATAGCTTTTACATGGAGGCCGGTGAGAAAGTTTTACTTTTATTCTCTGAGATGTAGCACAGGAGGAATTTTGTTTTCTCTTCTCAAAATAAAGTACAAATGTCAAACATAGTTAAAGCGCAAAGTCTGTGTTTTTTTAGACCACAAAATCGTTCCTCCTTGGTAACTTGCTTCACACTGTGAAGTGGTCTCTGTCTCTGAGCCAGATGGAGGGAATGTCATCACTATTTACTTTTCAAACAGAACTGATCTGTTGGCCGATGGAGCGTTTAAGGCTTTCCTCTCAGAGTCTTGAAACCCAAAGACTCTCCGCCCTTGATTTCCTAAAAATACAAGGCCAGATCCAAAAGTAGCCTCTTTCCATCATTCCTGCATCTTGTTTTTGAGGAATACAGTTTATTTTTCTGAAGTCTGATAAGAAAACAGAGCATTGGAAACATTTTTTTTTTTTAAACTCACCAGCTTTGACCCTCATGTATTTTCATCATGCCTTCCGGCCCATTTTGTGTCTGATCAGACTAAGTTTGCCTCAGATCTGTTGGTCTGTGATGTTGAAGTCAGACTTGACTGGATGCGGAGTGAAAAAAATCTGTTATGCTTAGTGGTTTAAAAAAAAAGTAATATAAGTAAATGCATCTCACTTTGAATTTACAACATTCAAGGTGTTTGAGGAACGGGGTTCTAAAATCACACATATTCCCCATGAGGTGGACCTTTTTTTTTAATTAACACGATTCATGTTTCTGTGTCAGATGTGAGTCTCAGCAGCGACTTCATCAGTGGTTTCTGCGGCGAAACGGAGGATGACCATCAGCAAACGCTCTCTCTGATCAGACAGGTGGGCTACAACACAGGGTTCCTCTTCGCTTACAGCATGCGGAAGGTGAGTGACTCTACAACAGAGCTGTGGATTCTTGGGAGAATCCCTCCCGACTGCGAAAACGATTTAGCCACTTTTTTACATTTAGAAGACGCACGCCTTCCATCGCTTACAAGATGATGTGGCGGCAGAGGTGAAGCAGCGAAGGCTAGAGGAGTGCATCGGTGTGTTCAGGGAGGAGGCTTTGAGAGTCAACGCTGCTCTTGTAGGCAGCACGCAGCTCGTGTTGGTGGAGGGAGTGAGTACTTCACACTTGATATGTGCAGGGGGCGCTTCATGTCCTCAGATGAGCTTTCAATTCCCTCTGGATTCATTTAGAAAAGACAGGAGCCATAAACTTGATTGTTATCTCGAGAAATGTGGCTCATCGTAGTAGGAGTAGCCAACCTGTAGCTGTGCACTGAGTTACTTTGACACTAGCCTTCATTCTTGTTCAGGAAAGTAAAAGGTCTGCCAAGGAGCTGTGTGGCAGAACAGATGGCAACATGAAGGTGATTTTCCCCAAAGAAGATTTGCTGATACAGTCTGTTGAATCCAGCAATGTGCCAGTCAGTGCCGGAGACTACGTTCTGGTGGAGGTAATATGAAGGTTCAGTCTCCTATAATGAGAATCAGAACCACCAAACCTTTATCATTAGCTCAAAAAGATTTAAAATATCTGTAGATGCTTTTAGACCTTGTTCAGTATTTTCAGTCTCTTGTTTTTTTCCTCCTAAAACTCTTTTTGCAGAAAACCCAGGTAGGGGTGTTATTTTTAGTGTGAGGAAAATTGTTATAGGGAGTCGCTGGCTCTCCTTTTAAATTTTTTTTTTTAATTTCACCTTGGTGAAAATGTTCTTATGGACCCACACACCACCTTAGTTTACATTAGAGAACTCATGTTCACTGACCCAATCAGGATACAAAACAAAGTCATCTGATTTATACAGTAGAATTTGGTCACATAGAATTTAGATACGCAGTATTGTACTGTGTAGTATAAAACAGGCAAAACATTGAGACCAGAGAAGATAAATAGCAATATGGAAAGGGACCACTGTAAATAGGCTCTATGTATGACGTGTCCTCACTGTAATGATCAGAATAAAGGCTCGCTTTAACTCTGAAAATAATTAAATGTGTTAAATGAGTATCAGGATGTACAGCAGCTCACAAGGAATTTGGGATACCAAGGAATTTTTCCATACTATTATAGTCTACCTTTTTCTTCCGATAAGTCAGATTGTTTGATAGAAATAGAAATAATGGATAGAAATAATGTACCAGTAATAAAATGCTAAAATCATTCCTCACATGAAAGCTTTGCAAATATTTAATAGAATCATAAAACATATGCAGTTATGAAATATCATTAACAGACTGTAAACACAGCATGAGGGAAACCAGTGGAAGGACATTATTGCAGATATATAAAGGTGTGATGTCAATTCATTCATTTTTCTATGTCCTGCTTGTGTGTTTTTAGATATTGTCGGCTAACTCTCAGAGCCTGAGAGGCATAGCCCTCACTCACAGCTCCCTGGGAGGAACTCTGACAAGATGTGAGGCTCTGCCTGTAGACCAGCTTACATGAACACATGGCTTCAAACACAACCATGCCATCAATTAAGTCATTAATGGCAGTTTTTCTTTTTTCTTTTTACTGTTTTTTCTTTACTATACGATCTTAGAATTTCATCTAGTTTTTTTTTGTGAAAGGCTTATTTATAAAAGTATGGACAATGTGTCCGTGTGTCACTGTTTATCACTCTTGAGTCCTCTGTAAAAGACATAAAAGGAAGAATATATATTGCTGATGAGTTCTTCTCTAAAGTTGTGGTGTTTGATTGATGTGGCGATCTCTTCATATCACTGATCAGCACATTTGTGGAAAGTGTGGAAACTTGAAGAGAGAATTTAGCCAGTAGTGCAGCGGTGTGCTTTGGTCCTTACTTATGACAGGACTGCAGGAACACTGATGTCTCATGTCTACAAATACAAAAGTAATTGTAGTAAACTAGTAGAATTGTAGTAACTTTAAAATTTAAAGATCTGAAGTGATTCCTGAAGTCCAACAGCGCTCAGGATAAGGGTATTTCAGTCGTTTCCTGATTTAACATTACTAAACATTACTAAAGGTTCCGACAGCTCATCCTGTGAACTGAATGTCCGTCCCGATCTGCATGTAGTCCTACAAAAGGGAAAGTTAATGCATTTTTTCAGCCAGAAAATTTACTTTTCTGTATGACTCTTATTAAAAATAAAAAATAAAAGATATAAGAAGTTTTGCGAAAAACATCTCTTACCTTCAGGACTTGAATCTGGGTGTTCACAAGCCTCATCTTTCCAACTGTGGGAAGCGGGTATCCTTTGGCTAGTTGAGCTGTAAATCAAGATGAACTAGTTTTTAGTTAAGTCACTGAAATCGAATGTTGTGGAAATCCAAACTGTATCTTCACTCTGAGTGATGTTAAGGACATCTGGTAAGTATTTTCCTGTTGACGCAAATCACTTGTAAGATAATATACTGACTAGTTTGCTTGACTTACTGACTCAACCGACCTTTGTATACGTGCTGGTATCTGGCACCATGATGTCAGTTGAAGGTAAAGCTCTATAAATCATGAAGTTGGGCCTCCTTTGATTAATCTGTATTTCCAGAACATTTTTAATCAGATTGATATTTGGAGAATCTTGGGGAAGATTCAACCTCAACCTTTTTTAATGGGGTTGGTTCATTGTCAAGATAATGAACAGATAATGTTTATTTGATGATAGAACGGTTTTTACCAAAGTACCATTCACATGACTTGCAGACCCCAAGGCTCACTAGCAGAATTTTGCCAAAAATATTGCATTAGCACTGACTTACCCTTATCCCATAATGCATCTTTATGCTGTGCTTTCCCATTAGAAACATTAAACATGCACCCTTGCATATATTTATTGCCATTCCTCTCAGCTATAACACACTAACAGACATTCACTTCACTGAAAAGCTAGCAACTGAACCAATCTAGGGATTGCATGCCTTGACTGAATGCTGAATTGTGAAATGTTAGCTTTAAGTGGTTGGAACTGGGAAGGGTTATAAGTTATATTACAGCAAAAAATATTACAACATGCATAATGACAAACAAGTACTAACTTGTACTTAAAAGAAAACTTCAATAAAAACTGCACTGGACAATATTTCTCATCTTGATGCTTTCACTCCCTAAGTTTTAAGTATTGTCTTTTCAATCACATAGCAAATCTAAAGTGGTAGCAACAGCGATAACACAACTAAGAGCAGTTGACATACATATATCTGAGTCTGCCCCCACTGGGCAGCCTAAGAAAGCCCTTTAAAAGCCCTTCAAAGATCATAAAAGCCATTAAAAGAGACAAGTCATCTTCACAATGAAGCAAAAAGTCATTAATTAGACTACTGCTCTTGGCTGAGCTTTGGATGACCCTATCTATATGACCCTCAAGACTCTCACTGGTTCATGGGTTCTTCCTGACTGACTGCTGATTTGTGTTTTTACAATGTGACTTAAACCTAACATTACCCTTGCATGGATCTCAAGTCATCTCACCTGCACACAACCTGTCTCTAACATGGCTATGTACCACAACCAATAAAAGCACCAGAAAAATGATAATTTTAAAGATTGAATATATTCCAAAGTTCTCTCACGGAAATCTAATTTGTAAATATTTCAAACTTTCCATAGGCTTTTAAAAGCATTCTTGTATTTCAGTAACACCATTACAGAACTCACCATTTAATTTGGGTAACACTACCATTTTCAGGACCACTTGGAATATCCTGTCAAGGGAACCAACCTGTAGATAAGGATTATAGTTAGTCTGAGTGGATGCCAGCAGGGCTTGAAGTGACTCGTCACAGAAAGCATCTTTCACCTGGAACTGTCCTACATAACTTGTGCCCAAAGTCAGATTCATTCTGTGGGAGTTAAAAAACAAAGGTTGATGATCACCCAAACAGGGATTCCTTCTGAGGGAATTTATATGTGCTGTTTTCCAGATACTCACTCATTGAGCATAACAGAACCAGCAATCTTCATTCCACTGACAAACACGTGGGTGCTGACACTGCTTTCCTACCAAAACAAGAAGGGAAAAGGTCAGGAGAATAAAAAAGAAAACAAACAAACAAACACAGTGACTTTGCATTGTGGGCAGTGCTATAGCATACCAGGTTGAGGACAAAAAGAGGGGAAAGTGTGGTGTTTGGTTGGATTGCGTAGGCTGTCACTGTGGCTGTGGCCTGAATGGTCATGTTATTAGGTTCAAAAGTTATGATGGGGTTTTTCACCGTCTTTACCAGCAGTTTCATCATCAGACCTGGATATTGTTTGGCAATCTAAAAAAATAAAACAAAAGTCCATTACTAAGAAACTCCCAACGTACCTTTAGCCTTTTAACAGTCATTAGACTGGCTTGTCACCTGTGGAATGAAGACTCCAAATGTTCTAGTGTTGAGTCGGAAAGGAGAGCCTTGGGGAATCTGTTCTGACCAAAATTAAATGTTTTGGATTAGTGTAATATTCTGGTACTAACCCAGTTTTAAAATATATGCATTTTTTCACTGATCGGGGGAGGTCCACAACAATCTGTGGAATGATTTCCATCATTAGGTGCTCCTGGCTATGTTGGTGGGATGTTTTTGGTGTTTAAGTGCTGCCTTGCTTATGAAAAGTCTCTTGCATTACATAATGTTTATGGTTCAGTAACTCCCATCATCCCAGTTTTCCTCCTTATATCCCTTGGTGGCCAAAAACCTGGGTGAGATTTGGCGAGGGGACATGATGTGATACCAGCGTGCAGATGAGCATCGACAAGCTGACGGATCAAATGTTTAATGTTCTAGGAATAGGATGTGTATGTTAGTAAAATTCTTTCCCTTTTTTTTTTGCCAAATTGGAATGTTTTGAATGTGGACTAATGTGGTTACAACATTCCCTGACAGGTTTGGTTTGCTTGGACATAGAAGCATCAGCAGAGTTTAGCACACCATATCATCTGTGATGTACAAGCTCAGAACTCCGGCTTTGTTGTAAACAAAGGCTGCAGAGTTGGCTGTAAAGGCAGATATTCCCATGTACAACATGTCGTTTGCTTGGGGCGGCAGGGAAAAGCCAGCAGGAGTGAACGGAGGCTCCTGATGCTTTCCGATGTTGTAGAATTCCCCCTAAAAAAAGACAAGTGGAGAAAAAATTGGCGCATATTCCAAGTCCCTAAAAAATGGGTGGTGTATAACATTTCTTCACCTTTAAGCTAAAATCTATTGAGGAATTAGAAACTGATGGCGACGACACCATTGAGTATTCAATCTCGGCGTACTGGTCCACTTTGGCCAAAACTGCAGTGAAGGAGGAGGACAGTCAAAAATTCAGTAATGGTGAAGGATATGTAACAGAAGATTTTTTTTTTTTTTTTACTATTGAGAGTTTTCAGATGAGGGTTTAGATCAGATACTGCGTCAGCCACCAGAGGACAGATCTGCAACAGAAAGAGGAGAAAAAGAGGACCAATGTTTCTGGGTTTCATGACAAAAAAATTTGCTCTATTTTTGAATGAAAAAATAAGACATTGTTAAAATGGCTCCCAAGGTTGAAAAAATGCTATTCTATAATAAACAACAAAAGTAATTTGCTGTTTATTTGTAATTGTCGACTTAATTTAGGAATCATTTAGATTTTCTGTCTAAAAATCCACGGCCATCATTAACTGATTTAAATTATTTTAAAAAATCTCTGAGCTGCTCAGCTGCTTACACCGCAGAGAATAACTGCAAAGTCTACCGATTCTATGTACCTCTCCACAAATATTGACCACACAGTTCAATCTAAAAGAAACAGAAGACTGGATTAAAATATCGTTTGAGGATCCTGACATGTGATATCCACAAGAAGTGAGGTATTTTTCTGCTGAAATCTAGATGCACTCCTTTCTAACATTTTGCAAGCAAATGCTACTCAAGGAAACAAAGGAATAATTATTCAACTGCACCACATGTATTGCCCAAATCCTGATAAAACATAAAGTAAGTGCACTTAATCATAGTTTAGGCAGAAGGATAGTTAAACAGCCGGAAAAGGAAAACAAGCTGACAAACCTTATATTAGGTCTATTAGAAATAGAGAGAATATAAAATAAACTGAAGCACAGACAGACTTTTGTAAAATGAATACTGCATAAACAGTTTGACGCTGTTTTTTTGTTTCACAGTGCATTAAAAGCCAAAGAATAAAAATGTTTCTTCAAACGAGATATGAAAACATCCACTGAATAAGCTTGTCTGACATGAATCAGGTGTGTTAAAGCCAGGAAACCTCTGAAAACCTTCAGTTCAGCAGACCACTCAAGGACTGACTTTGGACACTCTACTGTAGGTAAATCCTTATTGGAGTGTAAATATCCCTCCTTTAAGGGAGAGGCAGTGAAAGTGGCCTAATATATCGTGTAATTATGGTTAGAAAATCATCAGAGTGAAAATAATTCAATCATATGCACGGATAGCATTCAGTTACGTGTAAGCTCAACATGTTACAGCAAAGGCTTCCTGTTTGGCCTTAGGATTTACACTGAATGGCTCTATCCATTATGGATTTCATTTCCCCTTTTAATGCCCTCATGATCAACAGAACTCACTTATTCTTCAAAATATGTATTGCTCATATCTGGGAAGTGGAGCAGTCTCATTACCTCTCATGCACTGTCAACTTATGCTTTTTTTTAATAGTACAGCCTTTAAAAAAATCAGGCTTTTTTAAGGTCTCCAATGACTGAAAGATGTGCAAATTCTAAGCCTGACTGAACAAATGTGTCAGCAAATGACAGGAAAAGTGTTTGAAAGGCTAATTACTCATTTTTTACTGCGCAAAAGTAATAGATTAAGATTAGAAAACCACAAACTCTCAGACTATGACAGAAGTCCTTAATACCCTTAATCACCATAACACTTTTGACTGTCAGTACACTTTAAAAGATAATTTTGCTTTCATCTGCTGACACTTTTTGCTGTATGTTATGTGACTTCATACATAAATCCTTGCATCTGTCCAAAATAGGGGTGGGACGGTTCACAAAATCCACGGTTCGGTTCGATTCACGGTTTCGTGGTCACGGTTTTCGGTTCGGTTCGGTATATGTTGATTGTTAGGAAAATCTATTATGTCTTGTATAGTCAGGTTAAAACTGAAAGAAAAAAGCAGTCTGACATTTGATACATTATTGTGACAGTCTTAACAGTTAAAAGTAGGTGAGATTCTGGCATTGCAAGCGAGGAAACAGTGCTAATTCCAATATGTGCTTCCCTCTAAATGCAAAGTGGTCCCATACAGCAGACCTAGAAACTGCTGTTGGCGCGTCAGATTTTTATTATCGGCCACGCTGCTTCGCTTCATCCTCTTGTTTACTACCGGTGGTTGGCTTTGGGCGCAGTAGCGCCTCCTTCTGCTCTGGAGTGAACACGATTCCCTCTGAGAAGAAGGAGCAGTGCATGAACCGTACGCAACACACGCGAACCGAACCGAGACAGTCGAACCGAACGGTTCAGACGGTTTTCAGAAACCGTCCCATCCCTAGTCCAAAATTATATACACTACAAGCTGAGCCAAGTTATTTAAGCTTAAAAAGTGCTGTGTGGGGGAGTAGTGATCAGTTTATTTGCTGGTTAACTCTCACCTGTCTTTGCAGAGCATTTCGCAAAGCCTTATCTATGAAGCTTTTGAAGAGATTATACAGCCAGCTGAAACAAACAGCAACCAGATATCAGGACAATGCAGCACGCCAAGTCAAGAAGTGTTACACCACAAATTCTCTCACATGGGTTCAAGCAGAGTGCAGCCAGGTGTCTCTTACCTGGCTCCCCCGTGAAACTTAATGCTTGCGCTGCCAACACTGGCTCCACAGTTCATAATGCTGACCGCTGGCCGGCCTGTTTCGTCACTCTTGATGGCGATACTTGATGTGATGGTGAGTCCATTGACATTCAAGTCAAAAGAGCCGCTGTCCTTTCTGTTGGAAAGCTATTCTCAAGTCATTGCTGTAGCAAAAAGTAACTGTTCTTTGTAAGGGAAAGCTCTTTTTTCCACCTACATTACTTTGAGGTACTTGACCCTCCAGTTTCCATGCAGTCCAAGGAAGGCATTACCAATGCTCAATCTGACTCCGGTCCTGGGCACGAGATCCACTGAGGACTTTGGTAATCCCACATTCACTATCTGCATACTGAAACGAATGTAATGCTTGTTTGTTGGAATAGTTAAGCCTCTCCCGTTTTAAGAGAATTTAGATTTGTGTTGAGTACACTGTTGCCTTACTTTGTCAAACTGTACTTGACCTTGCCAATGGGAGACACCCTCTCTGTCCCTGATATATCCTGGATTTTGATGGATTTGAGCTTCTGCTGCATGGACACGATGCCCAGTTGTCTTCCTAGCAAAAGACAAGTGGATCAACCTTGAAGATCAAACCCTGGAGAACAATAAACTTCTGAAAAGGAATGCTCCAGCTGCAAGGTTTACCATATTCCAAGCCTTTATCTGTCAGCCTGACTTTTACACCTGGATTCGTTGCAAAGGTCTCTGCTGTCTGAGCTACTAGAGCCAGCCAAAAGCACAGGAACATCTTGACCTCTGGGAAACAGCAAGATGGTGATAGCGAACAGTTTGGGGCAAAGTCAGCAAAGCTTCTGTTATTGTGTGGTTGGACAAGTAACTGTTTTGCAAAGAATGTTTGGAATTCAATAAATCAAAGCCTGTTCCTCCCACAAAGAATTAATTTGATAAATAGTAACACTCATTAGAAAATACACTATGATACACTTTAGATACACATATTTAGAAGAGCAGCTTCAAAATTATATTTCAGTTCGGTAGTTGAGGAGAGCTGACTGTCATTGTCTCTGATGAAATCACATGACCCTGATAATTCAGCCAGGGCCTTATTAGATCAGGCTGAAACTCAAGACCAGACCCCACAACTTTTGCCAGCTTGGATGGATATATGAATCAGTGTAGAAATGCATGCTTAATAAATGAAAAAAAAAAACATCCCATGGTATCACCACTTGCATAAATTTAAATAGATAGATAGTATCTACATCTACTCATCACATTATGTTTATAGAAACAGTTCTATTCTTAACACATTTTAAAAAAGTCAAGCAAACGTAGTTTAGCAGACAAAAATCTTAAGTCACAAACCGAGTGGGAAACCTGATGTAATCTATGTCATTTTGATAGTTTACACTTTATTCTCCCTCTGTTTGAGGGAAATTTCTATAGATAAACAGAAAGATTAAGCATTAAAATCTCATGCACAGCCAGTATACTTACATTCTTACCTCAGGCAGCAGACTGTAAGGAACAGATTATTGGTCCTTTCTCTGACGGTGTGTCAGTTAGACTCGCAGACCAGGCAGTGTGAAAGAGGAAGAGAGTCACATGGCTTCTAATTTACTTAAGCAATCAGGAACTGAACCTAGCAACGGGACTAACCCTCAAACTTGAGGCTAGCTTGGTATTTTGTCACATGTCCTGATTGTAGTGAAAGACGGGACTAAAGGGGGTTTAGATAGAGATAGATACTTCACATTAAGCAGTTGTTTTTTCTCTCATTGTACATTTGGATCCATCTTTATGCTCTCTCGTTTCTTGTTTTTTTTTCTTGGCTAAAAATAGCAATTGACAAGGAAACAGAATTGCACGGGTCCATGAAACACATTGACTCCTTTCAGCTCCATGTCAGTCCTGTTTGACCAGTTACAGTGCACCTTCAGCAAGAGCTACTGTTAAATTTGACTGTGGTAATATGACAATAATAGCATTATTGTTGTGTAAATGATCTAGTTAGTTAGAGTCAGATAAGTGACTAAAACACATTAAAAAAAAAGTTTGATAAATGTTGTGCAATGTTGTTATTGTACATTGAGATAATACAGAGAAACCAAAAAATGATAAAGAAACCTGATAGATCTGAGTGCAATCAGCTGTAATAGTCTTTGTCACTGTGCCATAAGGTGCTCCAAAACCAGAAAAGGAGTAGAAAACATCCTTCTAATTAATAATTTGCCAGCTTTAACAAGACTACATTCTCCAGAACCTATACAATTATTTTTACAACTTATGCTAGCTGTGAGAACAGGAGTAAGACGGGAGAATCCACCTTGCGTGGAAATCAAACTTTTATTTACAGAGCGAATTAAGATATTTTTATTAGTAGTAGTTCAGCAACAGGTTCTCTATGTTACCTTTAAACCGTTGGATGTTTTCATTATCAACTATTATATAATCATATGATCATTCAGCTTTTTTTATTTATTTAATTTATTTTTTTACTTTGTCCTGTTCAGTAATATGGCAGCCCAACTGAAATCTGAGTAATATTTTATGCTGAACAAATCTGATTTGCCAAGGGGGGCTTTGTTGGTGAGAAGCTCCCCTTGATTACCCAAAACTGCTTTATTAATTAATGTTGTTACCAAACCTACATGTGTCCAATAATCCAAATACAAACTGTGTGTGTGTAAAAGAATGAGAAGCCGCAACCCCGTACCCACCCACCCGTTGTTGGATGCCAAGGGAAACCCAGCACCCCCAGACAAAGGGAAGGGGACGTCCCCCAGGACGGAGAGGCAGCACCCAGACCCCAGGCCCCAGACCCCAACCCGTGCCCGAGCAGACCGGCCACCCAGTTCTGAACCAGAGCCACCGCAGCAGGGTCCCCAAGGGACCCCTGCCCCAGGCCGCAAGACAGCTCCATCCGAGGGCTCCCAAAACCACCAACCCGGTCAGACACCCATGTCCCCCCACAGAGATCCATTATCCAGCATGTGCATAATCATCTGCTGTATTGTCTGTGCAATGTGTGCAGATTTTTGAAGGTGTGAAACCCATCCTGAACATCTTTTGTCCTGTATAAGGAGTTTCAATGCTTTCTTCTCTGTACTCCAGCGTTTTGAGTTGGTTATTCCCTCGGAATATATATTTCCTATATCATGAACAATTTATCTATCTTACTCAAATGTTTGTTTAGGTCCGTGCCATATAATTCAATCTCCCGACAGTCCCACAGAGTCTCTTGATACTACTGCATTCTCGCGGTCTCACTGGCTCCACTCACCTAGGCTTTCTGTCAGGCGGATGGGTCTCATGAGGGACTCAGTTGCGGAGAGTGAGGTTCGAAAGGGTTTTAATTAACAAAAATGTACTCAGACGGAGTGGATGACAGACAAAGTTCAAACAAGGCAGACATGAACAAAGATCAAAGCAAGATTAACATGACTGTGAACAAAGTATCAAAACAAGTAAACAAGACAATGGGAAAAGTATCAAATCAAGTAAACAGGACTGTGAATAAAGCGCAAAATCCAAATGGCAAAAACAAGACTGTGACAAAGTACAAATAAAAACACTCTTGTGGCGTGGACAAGACGAGGAACGAAAGCAAAAGAGTTTAGTTTACTTTCATTATCCTCCGCGCATGAATCAGCTGTTGCCAGAGGCACTGTTTGGTCAGTCAATTTGCTACTCTTGAGACATACCTTAAGGTTATTTCTTTAAATCCGACACAACTGTCTGATTTAAATAAATAACCTATTATTTAAAGAAACAATAAATTGTATTATTCAATTTTGGTGGTCAAAATTCCAGAATCAGGAAAGAGACACTTATGGTAAGAAACTTTACACAAATGTAACAAAAGTCATGTCTTGCCAGACCTGTAGTCAGTAACACTAACTATTCTATTTGTATTAATGACTTTTGTAGAAGTTGTAGAGGTAATTTTACTTTTTATTTGAAGCCTTTATTTGGCCCTTGAACAAAATATGAAAAAAAAATCAATTTTTAATATTTGTTGTTTATTACCATGCGATAAGTCAAAATTGTTGTCCTGTAGTCTTCCACCTGTTGTTATCAGGTATATCTGATCGTGTACAACAGGGTTATATGTTTTTAACATTAAATAATGCAAAATATCTCAGATGCAAAACATTTCACAAACTGGATGTATCAAATATGATGCATACAGCATATAGGGTTCAAAGTTGAATGACCTTTTTACGATTTAATCTTTTTAATTAATCATATTGAGCCCCACATTTCAAAATAGTTTAAAGGTGACAAAAGATACAAGCAAATCAACAAACATGGGATTCCCATCTGCCGTTATGAAGATATAATTCTGAAAAATATTGGAGATATCTATTGATGGACTTTTTCTTTTTTTTTATTCTCTGAATGAGGCTGCCTCCAATAAAATAACCACAAATATAAAAACTGTGGTCAGTCGGCAAGTGGATTTCTAAACAAACAAAATAAACAAACAAAAACACATTTCTCTTACACCTTTTTGTAAATGTGAATTCAAATGACTTTCATTTAGGGTTGAGCTTAACCAGGATATAAAATTATGTAGGACTGACATCCACTTAAGTAGAATAATCGGACTAAAATCTGTGCTCAGTTACTGATCAGTATGCTAAGTACAGATGTCAGAATAGACAATTATCTTCAACATGATTAGTTTCAGCAGTGCTGCCCTTGCCTCCCTGAGTTTTTTTTGTAGTTTTGGTTGTTTTACCATTTGTGGGTTGTTTTTGCTTTTGCTTTTGCCTTTGAATTTATAGTATTTTCCATTATTCTTTTGGTATACAATTCTTAGTGCGTTTTGTTTAGCTGTTTTCATTGTTATAGTTCCTCCCTGTTCTCACTCACATCAGTCTTTCCAGTCTGGCCAACAGCCACTTAAATAACTGCCCTCTGTCACCATAGTTCTCTCACTCTTTTGTTAGATCTTGTCAGTAATCACTGTTTTCATGCTGCCTGTCTTGTTTAGATTTTTATTAAATAAACCTTAGATTGATTTAACTTCTGTTGCATTCCTGGTCAGCACCATGCCACATCATTACCAAGTATTCTTTTATGTACCAATAGTAAATTATGAACATAGCTTGTAAAGGAAAATAAAACAGACAATGAGAAAAAATATATCAATAAACATAATAATTTAGGGAGTTTCTGATGAGAGGCTTTCACATTTAAAGGATATTGATTTACATTGATATTGAGCTCTACTGACATCTAGTGGCTAGAATCACTAAATGTCTTTTTTTTGCATGAGGCAAGTTTTTTTTCCAAGTTGTATAAAGTTTGTGTAAAGTGCTTGGGGTATAATATTATTAGAGTGTGAGCAGAAAGTCGGCTAATTTGCAACCAGAGGAGATGCTCCAAGGTTTTGGCTCCAGGATTTGGAAGATTATTTAATGTTCATTTGTAAATTTCTGAAATGCTCTTTTATGAATGCAGTCAGTGCATCTGATCAGTGGATATTCATACACAAGAAGCTCTTTTGTGGATGACTGAATGGCTTCATACGAGCTCAGTAATTCTCTTTGTTTTTTGTGGAATTAATTAGTGTAATTAGTGTGTGTAAAATATGGATGTGTCAGTTGGCTGAATGGTGACAAAATGCCCAACAATTGATGCTCCGCACCCTGCTAATAAGCAGGGTGCGGAGCAGGGTCCCTTGTCTGAAAACAAGGGACGATATCTGCAGACTTTTTTCTCTCAACTAGACCTCTCTCATGTTGCATGTCAGATTTATATTTGGACACTTATTTCATCCAATGAAAACACTCAGATCTTGGATTGATGGCATTATTTGCTTGATTACAAAATTCAGCGTCATGGTGAAACTGGTAAGAATTGTTCTTCTGGTTGTAGGTAAACTGGAAACATCAGGTCATGTACATCCATTAATTCAGTTACTGGGAACTGGTGGATGTACAGTTCACCAAATGATCGGTTTCACTGTTGTGTTGGTGAACTTGACTGGTAGTGGGAGTAAGAATGGGGAGTTATGTTGGGATGAATATGTACAAGTTTAAAGGGGAATGATTATGTTTCATAGATTGCAGAACATTTAAAATACATTTTATAAAATGAAAACTCATACTCAGAGCTCTTTGATAAAAAGATTTTTAAAGTCAGAATGTCTTTTTCTTTTCTTTTTTTGTCAGGCACCATAATAAGAAAATGTGGTGACAAGATTTGATATTTACTAAGTTCGATTTTGATTTTGAAAATACTTTAAAAAAAAAAAACAAAATTTCACAAAAACATTACGTTTGTGTAAAATGTGTGGGTATCATTTCATTAGAGCATGAGCAGAAAGTCGGCTAATTTGCAACCAGAGGAGACACTCCAAGGTTTTGGTTCCAGGATTTGGAAGATTCTTTAATGTTCATAATTTTACATTTCTAAAAATGTACAATGTAACGTTAAATAGTTGAACGTTAATTTTATTATCTGTAAAATGGCAAATATTTAAGACTGTGAAGTCATCTGGGGGTTCATGTTTTGTCCAAAGCATCTTGACATGTAGAGTGAGATCAAACCCTCCACTGTCAAACAAATGCTCCTTACCCTGAGGAGCTACCAGTAGAGGACAAAATGTACAGTAGAAACTCTACACACAAATTTAATTCGCTCCAGGACCTACTTCGTATGTTGAAAATATTTGTGTGTTGGTTCAAGCATTCCGATTTGAATACACTGTAATTTGTATAATTCGTGCCACAGCCCCAAAAGCTACAATAAATTGTTAATAAATACTGCAGATAATTACACATCACAAGAAAACAAATGCATTATAAAAGAGAGATGTAAAAATAAATAGATTATAAACAAATGATAAATAAAAAGGGTTTTTATTGGCACTTTACCTTAGAGACTAGCGAACGGAGGTGTAAGCTTAGCGATGCAGGAGACGGAGGAGACGGTCGGTGTGGAGGCAGAGGCGATGACTGAGATACAGGATGTACTGTAACTTACTCTAACTTTCACTACGTGAACTTTAAACTAACTTAGCTCATTTATTTTATTTAATTTTTATATTTCATATATATTTTTCTATGACTTTGACGTCATTCGTATGTTGGAAATTTACTTTGGGTGTGCATTTTTAAACTGAAAATATGAAAATACTGTTATCAGTTACTGCCACAATACACATGAATACTTTTATTCAAAAGAAACACATGGGAACTAAAAACACCTGATGAAGTCAAGCATGCAAAATATCTGCTCAAGTTTTATGCCTGAGTTGCCTTGAAGAAGATGAGTTGGCAGAAAAGTCAGCATGTTTTATTAATCCTCTCTTGTCTGGAAATAGAACCAGATATGCTGTATGAGGTATTTTGCTGTTCAGATATGTTTTCTATATCTGAGGACAAGAGACCATATTTGTGGATCACAGTGAGACCAAACAGCAACCCAGTTGATTCAGACAGACAACAAACATATAATTCATATCGTTCTTGCTTGTTGGGACCTTTTGAACTTGCAGAATAATAAAGTTTTAACATCTGTGGAGATTCACAATAATGGAAGGAAAACATAGTGAGGAGATGTAGGAGGAGCAGTTCACGCAGAGTTCGGCTTCATTGCTGGGCTCCCCTGTCTGCGTTTTCATCCAAGCTGTCCACTCTTAGATCTACAACCGAGTGCCTTTTTTTTTTTTCTTCACCAGTGTCAAACCCTGTCAGCCCTGCTTACTGCTTCTGTGGAGAACCGAGAGGCTTGTACCAGGTAACAGCAGAGGTTTGATTTCAGGGTATGAGCTTGTCCAATAAATTAAATTCTAAAATTCCACTTCAGCTTTCCATATTATAAAAGAATTGCCAACCTGGACAAAGTTTCAACGTTTGTGAAAAAAAGTGCAAATATCAATGAAAACTTACCTCTGAGTTCTTAAATGTGAAGGAACACATTCTTCGAACACAGGTAATGGTATAAAATCCCAAACTTTAGCCTTCAAGATCGGACTGAGCAGTGCTCAGAGAAACTAAACAGAGAAAAAAACTGAGAGCTACAGTTAACTTACTGAATATCAAGTTTAAAGTTCAGTTAGATTAAGACAGAACAATTATAAACTATTTGGAGGAGAAACCCTCTTCTCTGTAAAAAGTAACAATAAAACATGGCAGCACAGCTCTGGTTTGGATCAAAGTCCTTTCAACAGATCGAAGTGGAGACATGCATAGCAGTATGTTTAAAGAAAGGTCAACATTAACACCTCATGCCAACTGTGGTGGAAGGCTTTAGACTTGTTCTGCAGCTTACCTGATTTAGACAGGCGGAGCAAAGCATTCCTTGAACACATTCAAAATAATCTCAGCTTCCAGCTTTTTCTGAAAAAACTTATTTTTTGTTGGTTCCTGGAGTTTCCATGTTGTTCTCAAGACAAAGATCCTTTTCATATGAGTTTGCATGCTCCTTCTCATTATTCTATTATTGAGTGTCTTTCCTAAAAAGCATAACCTCACTTTAGTGAGAAATGGTTTTCAGCCTTTTGTGAAAAATGTGTGGAGATTTTTACTGAATCGATGCCTCAGAATCACTGCAGTGACTAGAATTTTACGAGTGAGAAATCTAGCCTTTGAAACTATGATCACTATATCAAATCTCCTATCAAATTTCAGGGCCAACACCAACGGCTGTCCACTTGAATTTACAGATTCTTAGCACACAAAGTGTAAGATGAGATAAGACATGCCTTTGGATGTCACACAAAAGGGAAATTTAAGTAAGCTGGCCACTTTGCAGAGCCTACAAGGAATTCAAGCATTTCATCTTCATACTTTAGGATATACTGAGAAAAAAAGGATATTGTTAGAATTTGGCTATAATTTCTCACTTTAGCATCGTAAATTAATTATTGTTTTTATTCCTTTTAGAACTTTATTTTTGTGTTAAATGGTCTGTGACCACAGATTCTTTCTCTGTTGAATTAGATACACGTCTTTAGGTCAACACACATTTTTTTTTACCACATTCCAATGTCATTTGTATGAATTAGGACCTGGCCTGTTCAGGTCAGAAGTAACTGGCCAATAAGCACTAGGTTGTTTCCAGTCCTTTGAGGAGTGTGCCCAGCCCAGGGGACAAAGACCCATTACACACGGAGTTCAGGGCTGTTTTCCGACTGAGACCCAGAGAGAGGTTTTTGTCTGTGAAAAGCCCAGTGCTGATATACTTAACTGTGTCCAGTAAATGTTATTTTTGTACTTTTGGTCTACTCTGGTATATTCTCAGGTTTCAAACTAAAGAATCGGGTTAACAATATCCTTATAAACGTTATTCTCAGTCATGGCTGTAATATAGATCCATATTGACTGTTGGATTAATCAAAAGGATAATGGAAACAGCAGATCTTCAATTTATGGTATAAATGAATAATTATTTACTTTCCCGCTGATTAACATAGTCTAACCGTTCAGCAGGTAGTATAGTGGAGCAGTTCACATTTTCTGTGAAATTGTGTATTTGCAAAAGATTGTATATGCTTCGGCAGTCAGGTAATGGGAGGACACAGATGGCCTAACCCTCCCGTGGTCACTTTGTGGGCCAATTCACTTCTCCCCTTCAGAAAAGATAAACCTCAAGGACTTTTCTCCATATGTTTCAAAGCAACAGAAATTAATCTGGATTCTTTTTGGCTGAATAAGCCAGTGTACCATTTAGAGTTCATGCGGTTTCACCTAATTCTTCTCTGAAATGAGAAGGAGCGAGTTGTCCAATAATCCTGAGGTGGAGTTAAAACATCAGGAAAGTGGAATCAGTTTCCAGTTGGCTATCTCATTAGATAACCAGCAATGTTAAAAGACTTGTTGAATTCCCTCATGTGCGTTCTGAAAATGGGCTGCATCACACATGGGCGTCATGTACGTGATTTCTTCCTAGATCTATGTCTATGATGAAACCTCCACCATAAGATGCCAAAGAGACACTTTAATATGATAGAATCTGGCATTCTTGAAAGCAACTGTTAGCTCGCTGCTGTGAGGAGACCGTTTGGTAGTTTGTGTCACAAACAATCATTTCCTGTTCATGCCGAAGATTTTCCATGAATTCAGATCTAGCCAGAGTACAGGAACTTTACAGCCTTGATCATTTTTCTACCATCGATCCCAGCTCTTCTTCTTAAGTTCAGAATGCCTTTCGGACACAGGTGTAACACTCCAGTCCCCAAGGGCTGCTGTCCTGCAGGTTTTGAGGTGTCCCTGTTTCAACACACCTGATTCACACCAAAATGCCATTTGCAGCCCGGTGGAAAGCTCGACAATGTCCAGAGGAGATACAATTTAATCCAAATCAGGTGTGCAGAAGCAGGAAAGTGTCTAAAACCTGCAGGACAGCGGCCCTCAAGGACTGGAGTTCCACACCTCTGCTTTAGGAGGAATCCCAATTGACTAGATGGCATATCTCAACATCTCAACATAGCATTTATGTACAGCCTTGTGGTGTTATAATTCATGGTTGGTTATTTGTCTGCTGAGGAAAATAATCCAAGCATGGCAGCTGTTACCATGAATATTACTTACTTTCAGTACAGCATGAGTTGATGTAGTTAGCTAAACAACAGTGATCATAACAAACTAGAAGTCATTCTCATTAGTAAACATGAACAGGAACGACTGTCAACAGGTTCTTCTTGCATGAGTGTCAAACAGCAACCCTGGTTAGCCATGAAATTGCTGGAGGGATGGATCTTGATTAATCCATTACATACAAACTATATTACACACACAAAAAAACTTGCTTAATGTATATAAAAAGTATACATTTACACAGAAATAAAACAGCATTAAAAAGGTAATATTTCACACAAAAATCAAATTGATTGCATCTGACTTTTTGCTCAGATTTTGCCCTAAGTGGAAAATACCATTGTATTTCACACACACAAACATGCACGTATATATATATAAAGTATATGTATAAATCTTTTTCAATTGTGGTCAACACTGTGTTGTTTCTAAAGTTTTATATAGATAGAGTTGAAATGGAATGGATCAGTCTTGGAGATTCTTCATAGATTCATTAGATTTATTTCGTAGTGGACTTGATGGAGTTCTTAAGGTCATTAGCAAAGTTTTCAGGATTTTTCCTATTTGACTTACAGTTTGTATGACTATACATCCTAGCAAGCCTCCAATATATTAGTGCTGAATGCAAGCTGCCGGATATTTTATGATGCACGTGCAAATCATTTATTTAAAATGCATGCAGCTTCAAAAGCATGCTCTTGCACCATGTGGGTCAGTAAATATTTCAACACTTGCTGCAGTTATAGCATCATCATGATGAACAGACACATTTTCTTATTTTGCCTCAATCCCTTCAGTGTTTCATCTTACAGCATCACAACACAGGAATCGTACTTAATATTTGAGTTGCTGTTGAGCTTAATGTGTACTGAGGGTCACTTGGACATTACTAAAACACATCGGAGGCACAATGGAGAGCAGAATTAGCAAAGTTGCAATGCAGGGTCATAAAGGGCCTTGGCCTCGTATTGACAGACGTCCTCCCACATAATGATGCAAACTGGTCAATGCATCAGCCAGTGGGGGAGTGCAATGATTATTAATCAAGTAACTCTGGAGCCAACAGAGCTCAATAAGGGATAGCTAAACAAACGAACAAACAAACAATCAAACAAACAAACAAACAAACAAACAAACAAACAAACAAACAAACAA
>JABUIW010000205.1:54415-66893 GCA_013363375.1 Menidia beryllina
AAAATCTTTAGCGCAATCACAGGGGATTGATTTGAGAGGCAGCAAAGAAACCAAAGCAAACCCTAAGTGAGTTACATAGTTCTACAGCAGAGGCTGGAGAATTAGTCCATTGGACCACAGTCCATATCGTGGTTTATAGGGATTTATGGAAGCGTTGCCATAAAAAATAATTACTTAGTGTATAAAAATGAGAGATTTCCAAGTGGCATGTCCGTGATTTCCTAAATATTTCAAGGAAGGTACTTTGGTCACATGAGACTAAAATATAACTTTTTAGCCATCAAGGAAAACTTTGTGTCAAACCTAACACATTCCATCACCCCAAGAAAAAAACATCCCTACTGTGAAACATGGTGATGGCAGCATCATACTGTCGGTATTTTTTTGGACAGCCATAAAGAGGAAACTGATCCGAGTCAAGAGAAAGATGGAGTAATACTCTTAAGCAAAACCTGTATCAGTCTGCCAGTGATTTAAGACTGGGACAGGGGGTTGCGTTCTAGCAGAACAATGACCTGAAGCATACTACCAGGTTTAAAGGGAGAACATTGAAATGTGTTGGAATGGCCTAGTCCAGTTGAGAATCTATCGTTATACTCTAAGATTGATGTTCAAAAGAAAAGCGTCCACCCTAAAAAAGCAGGGGAAATTTTACATTGGGGTGGGAAAAAATCCCAGTGCCAAGATGTGGCAAGCTAATAAAGACTGATCCAAAGCAACCTGCTGCTAAAATACCTGAAAAAGATGGCTCTACCAAGTCTTGACTTTATGGAGCAACAATTATTCACTGAAAATGTCTGTTATTTTGTCATATTTGACAGTGGCCATTGTAAAAATAGTTCCAATAGCTGATATTCGCCCCTGTGCTGTTACAGTTCACTGTTGCATGTAACATAGCTTGTATCTCACTATCCATTTTGAGTAATTACTTATCTCCCATCATTTTGATCAAATGAAAGTTTAGTGCAAATTAATTGGAGCACAATGATAAAAAAGGACATTCGATGTACAAAAATGGATCACAAATAAATAACACCCAGTGCTTAGCCACTCTTTGGAACTCAGGGGCTCCCTTTTGGGAAACTGTAGACAATGGATTTTGGGCAGAGGAGGTGTGATGTGGCACACAATCAGGAAGGAAAGGGACAGGAGTGAGATTTAATGAGGATTGAAAATTAGATTGATTGGCCGATAGCAATGTAGGCCTGACGACAACTGGCTCAAGCAGTGATAATCACTGAAGACGGTTTAATTGTGTGAGAAAGATGACAATAAGATTGACATTAACTTCCCAGTTTCATTTTACCTGTATATTTTATAGTTGTTGTTTTTTTGTAATACTTTATTTATTCATTTTCGGTATATCAAGATACATAACGACCCAAACAATTACCCCCTTCTTCCCAACCCCTCCCTCAAAGCAGGATGGAAAAAAAAAACTCAAACTAAAAAATATATAAATAAAATGCTGTACCTTAAAACAACAGTTTCTGTGCTCATTTGCGACAGAGGAATATTCAGATACAATCAGAACATTTAGGTGTCATGAGGGCCCTCTCCGTTGTGTAATATAGTGGAGTAATGGTTGCCATGTCTGATGGATTCTGTCTGATGTCCCTGATAAGTGGAGTATTCTTTCCATATGTAAAGTATTTGAGAGACCAGTAAGTCAAGCTTAAAAACTTGGAGATGTATCTTTGTTCCAGACTTTAAGAATAACTTTATTGGCAATAATCATTCAACACTGGATTGACAGAGCCTTCTAGTGGCAAGGAGGTTTGAGCTGGTGAGACCAGGTTTATGGGTCAGGAGGAAGAGGTTTATGTCCATAAACCTCAGAATAAAAGTGAAAAACCTTGCAACAATATTCATGGAGTTTGTTGCAAAACCAGAACATATGTGCCAATGTACCATCAGACTGGTTACGTTTTACACATAACGGTGAAGTGGATGAGATGAATGAATAGCCTAACACATGAATGATAGAGTCTGTGTACAACCTTATAGTGAATCAGCTGGTGCCTTGAATTAATTGAACATGTATGTATGTTATAAATACATACACACATGTGTAGCTTCTTCTGAGATAACAGTTCCTTTTCCCCTCTCCAAATGCATGATTGTGACAAATGAGGGCAAAAACAGAAGTGTTTGTTAAGTTCAATGTTTTTTTTAATTTGGTACCACACCTTTAATGATTATTGTACTATCAGACCAACCCCCTAAATGGTCCAGGACTTCTCTTTGTTGTATTAAGTAGTCCCGTGAGTGAGGTACAAGTGATTTCCTTTTCTGTAGCCAGCCATGGTGGGGTAGTGTCATTAGGTTCTGCCGGATGAGTTTGTTGCCACTATACAAGTGCTCGTGCATTGGCTGCCTGGTAATAATGTTGGAATAGAAGGAGTGCTAGTCCAGGGTATAATAATTGAGTCCAATGTTTTAAAAAACATTTTAGAACAACAGCTCCCAGGAGCAAGTCGGAGGCAAATGTAATTGGAAAGCCCCCTTCAATTTTCTCTGGCAGGCCCACAATCTTGATGTGTCGCCTCCTCAAGCGGCCCTCCAGGTTATTCTCTTTGGCTCTCAGATGTTTATTTTGTGCATTCAGGTCATCATAACTTTTCTCCAGTTCGGCCAGGCATCAGTCAAACTCTCCATAGCATTCTTCTTGGTTAATAGAGCGGGATGTATTGGAGGCAACGTCACTTTTAATCCCAGTGAGAGTTGTTTCCAAATTGTCAAACCTCGCATTCATGGAGTTTTCCATCCGTTCAATGGCCCCCAGGATAGTCGACGCAGAGACGTCCTCCTCCAGACCAGCCATCTAGGCGTGGTCTCTGAAGGATGTTTGAGGGTTTACCAAGTCGATTTCTTAGTCTTAACCATTGCTTGGGGTTTTATAATTGAATGTCATCATCCAAAGTGAAAAATGTAAGTATTAAATACTTGTATTAAACTTGGGTGGAAGAGCTGGTAAAAAACACAACCTTTGTGATCTGATGAGTGGACCCACGTCCCAGGAAAGTATTGATATCACAATTAATAAAGACGTGCTCTGCCTTTCTCTCACAAGTTGATTCAAATTCTAGTGAGCCTTAATGAAATGTTTGTAACATGCTTTGATCCAAATACCATTATACACTGTACAAAAACTCCTTTTACAGTCTTTACACCTTTGCTAATAGCTTTAAGTCTTGTGGGTGCCACTCTACTTCAATCCTCTCCACCTCAATTGAGACTAGTACTATATTGGTTGAATAACCCATGAAACCAGTTGTTCCAATTTATAAATAACATCTAGCTTTTTTGACTTGAATTTTAAAAAAAAACTTTGATGATCTTATTTGTGCTTTGCATTTGTGATTAAAGTCTAATTGTACTCCTTGGGGGCTTCCCTGGTGACCTTCTGTTCTTATGCCCAGTTGTCTCTGGTGTGTTCTTCCTGACATCTGCGCTCAGGGTGGCTGCTGGTGGACTGGGTCTAGGGGCACTAACTTCCTTCTTTGGAACGCTGGAGGGTGGGCTGTGGTGGCGGCCCCACTTCACGGACAAATGAGCACAATCTGGGCAACCTGGGCTGTGTTTTACCTCACACAGATACCCAGACACACACCTCTTCATAGATCTGAACAGTTGCCACACAGTTCTGAGATGCTCACCAGTGTCCTTGTTTCCTGTTGCTGTTCCTGGCTTTTGTCGCTTGTTTTTTCCTTGTCTTCTACTTGTCCATTTGCAGGAGATTCTGCAGGTTCTCCATCCTGATGACCCACAAGAAACTGTTTCTTTTGGACAGACATAGCAGCTGGTTGTATTTTTGTTGTTTTTGTCTTTCTGTTTCTCTTTCTCTCTCTGTTGTAGGTAAGAGACTATTGTCATTTCTACTTTCTATATCTTAGCTCTGTTCAGACCCTTTTCTTGTAGTAATTGGAAGCTGTTTAGAAAGCAATTTTCTAGGTATTTGCTAGAATCCTTTGCACCACTTTAGCAGCTCCTCAAATATGTGGAGAACTAGAACAACTGACTAATGCTAGTACTTTCACATAGACCTTGTGCTGAACTTCAACTGGCTAGAAATCTTTTGTTTTTGCTTGAGCCCATCATTATGCAGTAATTGTTTATTGCACAAAGCACATGCCACAGAAAAACAACACTGTGGAGGGGGCGTGGTGCTCAGCTGCAGGGGGGGAGGGGTGGAGATGGCTCAAGGGAGCAGTGCCAGGGGAGATGATTAGGCACACCTGGAACCAGTTGCCTAATCACTCTCCCCTCTATAAGATCAGTAGCATGCTGGACCTGGAGGGAGGAGAACTGGAGCAGAACCCAAGCCACCAGATTGGGGACCGAGAAACCACAAAGAAACAAAAGAGCCCAAGCCGGGCATGCGTGAGTGTGTGTGTGTGTGGGTGTAGGAGTGAGTGTGTGTGCGTGTGCGGCACACACGCTCCGAATAAAAACCCCTTTTCACCACCAAATCCTGGTCTCCGAGACTCTGTCAGGCACCCACGGTGACACGACGGTCACATACACCATCTGTGTCTATCCTGGACCACTCTAAGACTTGACGGACACTGAGTAAGATATTTCTCAGAAAAATGTAGGTGTGTTTTCGAGGAAAAAGTGGAGTGCTCTTGCACTTGGGCAACAAAGCATAACAACACATTTCATGCCTTTTGATTTTCCATCAAACATGTTTCATTGTATTTTATTTCTTAACATACATGCTCACTCAAGACTTATTGTCCGGTTGTATGTCTCCACTTTGGCCTACATCAATTAATTTACTTGTTTTCTTTTTTCAACAACGTCCTCTAAATTTGACCAATGAGAACAGAGAACATTTGGAGGATCTGAAAGTTGTATCTTACAAATTTGTATCTTACAAATATTCGTGCAAGGCCATAATCACAAAAAGAATGTAATATAATGGATTTACAGAAAACTTAATTTCTTAGGACTTCAGGCCAAATGCAGTATTTGTGCTGGACTGTGATTCAAAAGAGAAGCCCTATAAGAGATACAATATGCCACCTACAGTGTTCCCACTCACTTCTCAGATTAGTTATTTTTTGTTGGAAGAAAAAGAGAAACATCACTTTAAAGGATGAGTAACTCATTCAGCTTTAATTCCTGCTGGTGTGCACGTGCATGGATGCACACTGCATATTGTACTTGTGAGGTCGGAGATAACACATTAAATATTTAACAGACAACAGTTTCCCTCGGGATCAGTGAAGTTGATCTTATCTTATTTGTGCAAACAACTAAAGACTATTTTTTTTAAACAGCACCCACTCGACAAATATGAAATCATTGAGACTGTGTACAAGATGTGGGCGTGGTGGTTAGCACCATTGCTTCACTGCAAGTGTGTTCCTGGTTCAAATACTCGGGGAACCAGGGGCTTTTTTGTGTGGAGTAAATGCGTGGGTACTTCAGCTTCCATATACCATCTATAAACATGCACGTTAGGTCAACTGAAGACTCTAAATTGCTCCTGTCAGTATGTGAGGCTAATACCAGCTGACATAGGCTCCAGCTGCCTTGAGATACAGTGAGTAAGTAGTTGGGGGCAATAGTGGATGGACTTCCTCAAAACGTTTCTATCTGATATCATACTAGGATATATTTTGAAAATAATGCCAACAGTTTGTGAATCCCATTGGTTGTGACAGCAACTGTGTGTGAGGGGTAAAAAAGTGTGCAACCACTCATTCAAAGCTGTAACACAGCTTTTAGTTAGGTGTGTTACTGCAACGAACCATAAGATATATATCATCTTTTTAAATCTAGTAAAAATGGTTAATTTACATAGCTCTAAGTTTAAAATGTAGTTGGGAGAATGTCATTGTTCTTATTGTGTTGTGGGGGAGAGAAAATATTCAAATGTAATACCACTTGGTGTGGAGATATAGTTGGTGTCCCTATCAGTTATTGTTGTGATGACCAGATGTGTGCAGCAGTTGATCAGAATGTCACGCTTGGTTTCCTGTGCAGCTGCAACAGAGCTGTGCTGCTCATTACAACTATCAAGATGTAAACTATGAAGTGTGACGGGCAGAATCTTCCACACCTGCAATAGCATAAGAGCATGGACCAACTAATTATTGACACAAGAACATGGCCTCATTTATGGGTGCTTTTCTGCTTGTTTTGCTCCGCTTTCATCCCCCAAGATTTGAAATTTGAAATTCAGCCCTCTAAGTTAGCCACAGTAAACAGTCTCACACAGGAAAGGTCATGTGGTGGTGAAACAAATAAAGAGAAGGAAAGAGTTGTGTCCTGGCCAATAGATAGCAAGGAGGGATGGTGAGGGAAAAGGGATCAGATAGGAAGGAGACAGGATGCGGGAGTTCTCCTGTCAGTCTTTTAAAAAACACTGAAAATCAATTGGAAGGACCCATTTTATCATCTCACGACAGACGTTGCCACATAAGAAGGAACATCACTTTGGAATAGACTAGTTTGCATAACGACTTGTGAATCCTGATAGCAATGAACTGGGATATAAAATAAAGCCCTGTTATGGACATTAATACACAGCTAAACAGTTTCTCACAGAGGAGTATATTACAGAGATAACACTTCTTATGTAAGATCAGCAAGTGTGACCCAGATTTGATTTCAGGGTTGTGCAGATACCTGATAAGGGACTAAAGCTCACTTCCTAAATGTCAGTAGACCATTTCTTAAAGAAGGTGGAATGCTACACAGCGGTGAAAAAGCACCTACTGGAGATGTCAAATAAATTGAAAGTGATCTTTTTTCCCAATGTCTTAAGATGCACCAGACTAGTATGTAGACCTAAACATTTTGACATATTACTGAACTGATCCAAAAATAAAAATCCTACTGACAACCAGATATGGTCTGTTGGCACCCATCATTCAGTGCACCAGCACTGTCAGCATCAAATCAGAGAGAAACATATTACACCAAATCCTTAGCTTTTTGAGGGTTTGCTTTCATAAACAGCTCTCTCTATATAAAAGTCTGTTAGAAGTTAATTCAGTTTTACTTAAAGTCCTACATGGTGCCATCAACCAGAATTTAGGGGTATTAACAGCTTGGCAGAACAATACTGATACTCATCATGCATAACAATATCAGCTCCATCTAAAAAGAATGTCAATATAGTCACAAGGGACATCGTTTGATGTAGAAAATACCAGAAACCAGACAACATCCTGTCATAACCCTGTCTCTACCAACCTGTGGCAAATTATTAGCAATTAAAAGTCTGCAGTGTACCCAAATTCTTTCGGCTTCTACCAAAAGAAGTCTTCCTCCAAGGAGTTTTCAGTAGAGGAGTTTCAGTGGTATTTTAAGGTTTCACCATCTTATCACCTCTCAGGTCACCAAAGAAAATGGTCAACTGTCCATTCAAAGTATGAGCTGAAGTAAATTTTCATCTAAAAGTTTAAGGAAGTCACCGATAGAGATTGTGACAGTCGTGTCACCATGGGTGCCCTGACAGAGTCTTTTAGAGACCAAGATTTGTTGGTACCAGGTTTATTTGAGCGTGTGTGCCACCCGCACACACACTCTCTCACACGCACACCCACTCACGCACACGCCCGGCTTGGGCTCTCCGTTTGAAGGCAGTTTTCCTGTGGTGTCTCCGAGCTGGTGGCGCGTGTCCTGCTCCAGCTCTCTCCAAACCAGTCCCCCCCAGGTCCAGCATGCTACTCTTTTTACAGAGGGGAGAGTGATTAGCCAACCGGTTCCAGGTGTGCCTAATCATCTCCCCTGGCACTGCTCACCTGAGCCTCTTCCACCCCTCCCCCCTGCAGCTGAGCGCCACGCCCCTTCCACATACCTCCACCGCCTGACTTAGGCCGGGGAGCCGTCCGGCCTGGAATAAACCGCCGGTAATAGCTGGCCAGCCCCAAAAACCGCCGCACCTCTTTTTTCGTCTTGGGTCTTGGGCAGGCCGCAATCGCCGCCGTCTTGTCCACCTGTGGACGCACCTGCCCACCACCCAAGTGGTACCCCAGATACCGTACCTCCCTCCGTCCAATCGCACACTTCTTCGGGTTGGCCGTGAGCCCCGCAGCCACCTGCCGCATATGCTCCGCCCAGGTGTTGCTGTGGATGATCACATCATCCAGGTAGGCGGCAGCATATGCAGCATGGGGCCGCAGCACCCGGTCCATGAGGCGCTGAAACGTGGCTGGGGCTCCGAACAACCCGAACGGAAGTGTGACGAATTGGTACAACCCGTACAGAGTGGAGAAGGCCAATTTTTCCTTGGACTCTGGCGATAGGGGAATCTGCCAGTACCCCTTGGTCAAATCCAGCGTCGTGAAAAATCGAGCCGTGCCCAGGCGATCCAGGAGTTCGTCGACCCGGGGCATAGGGTAGGCGTCAAACCGTGACACATCGTTCACCTTGCGATAGTCCACACAGAACCGGATGGACCCATCCTTCTTACCCACAAGAACGATGGGGCTGCGCCAGGCACTGTTGGACTCTTCTATTACCCCCAACTCCAACATTGTTTTCAATTCAGCCTGGACCACTTTTCTTTTGTGCTCCGGCAATCGATAGGGCCGTGAACGCACTGCCACGCCCGGGTGAGTCTCAACCTTATGTTGAATAAGGCTTGTGCGTCCTGGCAGGGGGGAGAACACATCAGCATAGCGCTGCTGGAACCTGGCTATGTCTGTTTTCTGGGACGGCGAGAGATGGTTCTCACAATGGAGCGAGGCAGGATTGTCCGACTTTGGTACCTCAGGCCCCAACTCATCTCTCTCCGCAATTGCCGTCACCAGTGAAACAGACTCAGCCTCTCTCCAAGCTTTAAGGAGGTTGAGGTGATAAATCTGTGTAGCCCCTCCCCTGTCAGATCGCTCAAGCTCATAATCAACGTCACCTACTCGTCGTGTGACCACAAAGGGTCCTTGCCACTTGGCGAGTAATTTAGAGCTGGACGTTGGGAGCAATACAAGGACTTTATCTCCCGGTGAGAATTGTCTCAACCTGGATCCTCTGTTGTACAGCCGCTGTTGACGTTCCTGGGCCTGGAGCAAATTCTCTCGTGATAACCTCCCAAGTGTGTGGAGTTTTGCTCTCAGGTCCAGGTCCGTCAGTTTGTGGGTGGTAAACACTGGTCCGAATCGACTTGATGTCCAACAATCCGTAAAGCTCGCTCAGTGTCCGTGACATAAATTGAGTGCCTTGGTCAGACAGGATCTCTTTCGGGATCCCGACTCGGGAGATGACCTGAAACAGTGCCTGCGCCACACTCTTTGCAGAGATGGTGCGCAGTGGCACTGCCTCCGGATATCGGGTTGCGTAATCCACCAGGACTAACACAAACCGATATCCGCGTGCGCTCCGGTGGAATGGCCCGATCAGGTCCATCCCGACCCGTTCAAACGGGACCTCCATCAGAGGTAGGGGCCGTAGAGGCGCCCTCGGGATGGCCGCTGGATTGACCAGTTGGCATTCAGGGCAGACCGCACACCAGCGGCGCACGTCTGCCCGAATGCCTGGCCAATAAAATCGGGCCATTATCCGGTTTAGCGTTTTGTCATACCCCATGTGGCCAGCCATTGGGTTATAATTAGCCGCCTGGAAAACAATTTCCCGGCGGCTTTTTGGTACCAACAACTGGGTAATCACCTCACTAGTCTGAGTGTCACGACTCACTCTATACAACCTATCCCTGCACAATGAAAAGTGGGGATATGTCAACGGTGTGTCAGGGTGCACCATGTGACCATCAATTCTCATCACTTGGTCAAAGGCACAGCGTAGAGTATCGTCACGAGACTGCTCGAGTGGAAAATCTTCCATGGAGTTAAATGCGGGCACTAGCGGAGCCTCCGGTGGAGGCACCGCCAGCTCCCCCTCCCCGTCTGCAGCGTCGGACGACCTCGCGTCACCACTGAGCACAGCACACATATCCCATGTCCCTGTCGGCCGTGAGCGCACCCCCACACATTGCCCCACTAGCTTGTCGAACCCTGGCCAATCAGTTCCCAGAATCAGGGGGTGCGCCAGGCGGGGACTAACCGCCGCCTTTATGTTATGTTTTTTTCCCCTATACCGAATTTCCACTGGCACCACAGGGTATCTGTGAACATCCCCATGCACACACATAATGTCCACACACCCCGCCTCCAACAATGCCCCGGGTCGAACCAGGTTCTGGTGAACCATGGACTGGGTACAGCCCGAATCCACCATCGCCCGATGTGTACCCCCCTGAATCCTTACCGGAACACTGTACGTCCCTCTTGGACCGGGGGAGGGTGCTGGAGGGCCGACCACCCGGATCACCTGGCCCACCTCCATCAGTGGGCACTCCCGGCGAAAGTGACCGGGCCGTCCACACCTCCAACACACCTGCCCTGCCGCCTGAGGAACCCCCTGTGGGTGGGGAGCAGCGCCCGTAGCGGCCGGGACCTGGACCTGGGGGGGAGTAGAGCAGCGAGCACGGGGTGCAGGAAGGGGATGAGCAGTCGTGGGGGCCCCCGGACTGGGTGCGGGTGCCGACCTCCGTCTGGGTGCCGGCGTTTGCGGGGCTGACGGCTCGCCACCCGGCGTCTGGCGTAGCGAAACAACCGCCAGGTGATCTTCAGCTAGAGTGACGGCCGCTGCCAGATCCGTCGGATGGTGGCACCGCATCCAGTCCGATGTTGCAGCCGGGAGCCCCGCCACGAACTGCTCCAGGACCACTGCCTCCACCAGCCGCTGTTCCCCCGCAGCCTCGCCGGGCTGCAGCCAGCGGGTCGCCGTGTCCCTCAGCTGCTGCGCAAAACTGAACGGGCGCCCCTCCGGTCCCAGCTCGGCTCCCCTGAACCGGCACCGCTGGTCCTCCGGTGAGAATCCCAGCCGATCCAGCACTGCCCTCCTCACCTCCCGGAACCGTCCCCGGGAGGAGGCCGGCAGCCCCAGCGCTGCCGTCTGGGCCTCTCCTGACAGGAGGGGAAGCAGACGCACCGCCCACTCCTCCTCCGGCCACCCGCAAGCCGACGGGGTAGCCTTGAACGTCCCTAGGAAAGAGTGCGGGTCGTCCCGCTCCGTTAGTTTTCCCATCTGGATCCTGGCGATCGCCGGATCGGATCTCTGCCATAGCCTCCAGCAGCAGTGTCCGCCGCTCCGATAGAGCCAGCAGAGCCCCCAGCTGCTGCCGGCTCACAGCCGCCTGATCCCGGCTCATCGCGGCCATCTCCGCCATCATCCGTGCCAGCACCATTACGGGCTGCTGTGGATCCGTCATCCTCTGCACTCCTGTCGAGGCCACGTTGGGTGCCAAATTGTGACAGTCGTGTCACCGTGGGTGCCCCAACAGAGTCTTTTAGAGACCAAGATTTGTTGGTACCAGGTTTATTTGAGCGTGTGTGCCACCCGCACACACACTCTCTCACACGCACACCCACTCACGCACACGCCCGGCCTGGGCTCTCCGTTTGAAGGCAGTTTTCCTGTGGTGTCTCCGAGCTGGTGGCACGTGTCCTGCTCCAGCTCTCTCCAAACCAGTCCCCCCCAGGTCCAGCATGCTACTCTTTTTACAGAGGGGAGAGTGATTAGCCAACCGGTTCCAGGTGTGCCTAATCATCTCCCCTGGCACTGCTCACCTGAGCCTCTTCCACCCCTCCCCCCCGCAGCTGAGCGCCACGCCCCCTCCACAGAGATCATCTGTCAGTTCACATTTCAAAGTTGAATTAAAATTCAATGCTTCAGTCTAATTGTATACCGCAGCAGCACAGAAAACAGGTGATGTGACCACCTGTTTATGAAAGATTAGTCTGCAAGAAGATAGAACAAATTATCGTTATCAATAATAATGGTTCCCTCAAAGTTTGCATTACAGTGAATTCAAGCATCAAAGACGGAGCACGGAAGTCTCAGAAGGTCAAAACAGTGAATAATCTGCATTGCTAGTCATCAAAAGCATCACAATGCGCCAGGGTCAGAGCAGACTGTGTATCTAAAAAGAAGCTTAGGTCACCGAAGATGTTGCATAAATAACTCTGTGGTGGAGAGTGATTTACTGTCATTAGGTTGGGCTCAAGAATCAGAACGTCTGAGTAAAAGAAAGTGAAAATTTTGAATTTGGGCTGGGGTCGGTTCCTGGAGCTGATCCTGCAGTCAGGAATGCTGTACAAGTTGATGCAGATAAAGAATGATACTGTTATTGAACAAATCCCTCCTCTACCGTAACACAGAATTGTAGAAGAAGTGCCACACGCAAAATTGATGTATGACACTTCCATTTTTCTTCTAGAGGAACGAAAAGTCTTCGTTGAGAGTATTTATTATTCGTATAATATTTATGTGTGTAAAGTACTTACATAGAACTTTGATATTTTTGTTTAATATAAATACATTTTCGTTTGACTAATTTTTTTTCTTTAATTTGCCAGACTTTAAGGAGTTACAAAGTTTAAATAATCTTTTCAAAGTTTTCCTTGAATTTTGTTTATCTATCTATCTATCTATCTATCTATCTATCTATCTATCTATCTAT
>JABUIW010000205.1:82492-97937 GCA_013363375.1 Menidia beryllina
TATCTATCTATCTATCTATCTATCTATCTATCTATCTATCTATCTATCTATCTGTCTGTCTGTCTGTCTGTCTGTCTGTCTGTCTGTCTGTCTGTCTGTCTGTCTGTCTATACATATGTGTATGTAAACTCTTTCATTGGTTGGGTGTAATAATTCTCAGAATGAATAGTTCTTCATTGGCAAAAACATCCTAAATTGATACCATGTGTAATTTTAGAGATAGCTACAAATAGACTTACAGTTGTGCTTGATACTCTGGAATTTTAAGATGATTTATACATCCCTGAAGAGGCAATTTGTGGTTAGAGGCTTTGATTAAACGAATACTAAAAAAAATCTTTTACAAACTCTCTCTTTCCCCTTCTCCCTCTCTCACACAAACAACCTAAACAATGTAAAACATTTTAATAACAAGAAAAGACACACAATGGGCTTCAACGGTGGCCGCTCTGCAGTTGGTAAACAATATCCAACTCTTCAAGGCTAAGCTACATTAAAACTGTAAAACAAATAGCAGTATCTATTCAGCTGTTGTTAGTGATTTGGCAAACTATTTATGCCCCAGCTAATTCATAAATGTAGCTTCTGGGATTAAAAAAAGTTATCTGGCTAATCATATCATATCTGTTTGTTTAAAACGTTAGATACACATATTTCTGACATATCACCCATACAAGAGACATAAGTAAAACCCTAATTTTATATATGCTTCCAGAGTGTTGATTTCATTGTCATGACTGCAAAAGTAGTGGAGATCTAGTGGGCTCTTGGCGAAGATGGCTGCTTGAACAGTTGCTCCGCGACCCCAAGCCAAATATATTGAAATGGATACTTTATTCTGCCCATTATTGTTGAAAGAACTGTATTTTTGAGAGACTAACCCTTACGAAGTCGAACTGCATCGAAAATACCAATGCCTGGACACGGTACTGTCCTCATATCTAGCTTCTTTCAGTTACAAAGGTCGACGGGACAAGGTTGCCCGCTGAGCCCCGGCTTAATTGTAATTGCAATTGAACCTCTGGCTCAAAAAACTTGCTGCCATACCATACCATCCATGGTATTAATGTGGGCAGCATTCATCACAAGCTTCCTTTGTACGCAGATGATATGTTGGTCCTTCTAATTAAACCTGAAGAATCTGTTCCGATTTAATGGATTGTATTGAAGATTTTACATTATTGTCTGGGTACAAAGTAAATTGGGATAAGTCTGAAGCTAATCCCATGTCTGGACACTGCCCCTCCTCTCTATACAAAAATTGGAGATTCTGTTGGTCTCCCAAAAGTATTAAATATTTGGGTATACAGATCACTTCTGACTATAATAATATGGTTAAAATGAATACTGGTCCTTTCATTGAAAATATAAGAACTGACTTTGGTAGATGGTCTAAAATTCACTTGTCCCTGTGGGGAAAATTAACTCTATTAAGATGATGACAGCAACAGTTGCCAGTTTTTTCTCTCCTCTGTAATATTCCTTTGCATATTCAAGACTTTTTTTTAAAGAGCAAAATATTTTATTTTTATGGTGCAAATCCCATCCCCGTCTAAGTCTTAAAAAGTAACAAGCGAGTGTTGACAGAGGTGGTTATTCCTTACCTAATTTTAAATGGTATTTTTGGGCTTTATTTGCGAAACAACTTGGAGTTTGGTTACCCACTTTCAATTCCTCTGATAAACATTCCTGGTCTCTGCTGGAGTCTGATGCCACTGTGGCAAAGGGTGGGCTCTCCTGTATATTCCATTTGTTTGATGCCAAAACCAAAAAACTATCTGAGCTATGATGAGGTTGTTGATGGATATAATTTGCCTTGCAATCAATTACAATCAAAAATGCCAACTACGTAGTTCATTGTCTAAATGGCTCTCAGATACCCTTCGGGCAGCCCTGTAGAAATCTTGCTTTGCAAGCTGGCCAATGGCAAAGGTACAGTATTACCTCTAACATATACAAAATGTTACTTATTCAATTGGGCGACCCATTATCAAAGGTTAAAAAACACTGGACTTGAGACATGGCCTTGGACATCTCTGAGGGTGATTGGCACTCATGTTTACAAAATGTAAACGCAATGTATATAGAAATGAGTAACAAGTTAATTCAATTAAAAATCATGCACAGATGGCACAGAACCCTTCAACAACTTCATAAATGGAATTTGATTCCTAAAGACACTTGCTGGAGATGCAATGAGGAGGGAGCATCGATTCAACATATTCTCTGCACCTGCCCTGCTCTTCAAGATTGGTGGAGGAACATTAGGGAAGTCATTTCTGAAATACTGGAAAGAAGGTTTAATATCACTGCCAAGCTGGCAGTTTTAGGCTTCACAGCAGAACTCCCAGACTCATACTTCTCACCTTTTGACAAGAGATGGCTTGTTCTGGCTCTGACTACAGCAAACAACAAATTCTATACCACACAACTTTTCTTAAACAAGGCTAGGTTTAGAAATTCATTTAAAAATATGGTTTAAAATTGATCATGATTAGAGCGCAAAAATAGCATTCTTTTCACAGTACAACAGTTAGCCTCATTAATACTGACACATGTCAGTATTAATGTGTCTCATGTAGTCACTTCTAGTCACAAGAGGTTGCTTATTCTATGGCTATGGTTGGTTTACTTTTGTTTCCGCAAGTCTGTAAATACACTGGGAGGTCATATATTTGGGAGGACAGCCTTACTGAATCAACACATTTTGAACTAAAATATGTAGTCACATGAATAAATGCATGAATATGTGATTTAAAATGTTGCTGAGTAGTTCCAAGGAAAACGATGTCATACATCTACTCTATGTACTAATGTGACAGTTTTCTAGAAACTCTTGTCTCCATAAATTCTGGGTATCTCATGTGAAGACTTTGATTAAAAGTACATCAAGATATAAATTATGCAGGGGAGCAGCTGTAATTAATCAAATCTCAGAGGGCATCGGGGATATGCTATGGTAAAAGGGAAGTTTATGTGACTTTCTGAACACAAGCCATCTGTGCAATGCATCACCTGTTTGTGCATACTCTGCCAATTTGGATAACCACTTTGTGAGTAGGACATTGGCGCTCAGCATACATATCTTTTCCATTCTGACATCTGATTGTCTGTAAATACGCATTGCTTCCTTGCTTTTTGAAGTTGAATAACATCCGTGTGTCTGTGTAATTTTCCTCCTCGGCCTGATTATCTCTCACCACTCTCAGCTCATCAGTTGCCGGCTGTCAGAGGAGTCATTGTTATTCTCACTGTACAGGGAGAGGATGCTTGATTAACAAAAACAGAGTTACTCTGAAGTCGGTCTGATTTATTTGTCAACCTGCACTTCAAAATAAATCATACACATATTGGATGAAGTTCAAAGCACAACTCAATTGCTTAAGTATTGAACTAAAGTACTTCAAGTACAGTTTTGGTATGTAACAGGGTGCAATGTGTGTACAAATCTTTGCACGTAATTCATTATCAGCCTCATAATTTTCCCACATACCCACAAACATAAATGGAAAATTGTGAAACAGAAAAAAAACGTTCAATTCTAGCTGAGTCAGACTATTAGTCTTAGTATTATTCTCAGACAGTTCACAGTTTTCTTTGTAAAAAACGTTGTAATGATACAACCCAGAGAAAGAAATATGATTTTTTCAGAGACAGACAAAGCTTGAATGAAATGAAAACAAGTGGGGTTAGTTAGCAGGAAGGTATGAGTCTTTATTCATTGTTTAAAACAATCGTGTGAATTAAACTGCTGGATACTTATAACTAACCTATCTGGTTGTTTTAAACATCCAAGTACAGATGGTCACTTTCAGGGTGCTGCCATGAGGTCTATTAAAAAACGAGGGACTCTAATCTGAAATATTACATACCTGATGGGGTTTTCTTTTTTTATTGGTTCACGGCTCCTTCCTAAAATATCAAAATATCCGATTAACAAGGGAGTCACAAATATAGGAGTTAAGCAATATGAGAAAACTGCTGACCACTGGCATTGCTTTGTGTAAAAAAAATCCCATCACCTCTGCATACAGAGGTGTTTGGGGTAAGAAAAGGTCTGTTGATGAAGAAAGACGGCAGCTCCCGCAGCTGCTGCTGCGGCTTTAAATATTTGATTTAAAGAGCTCTGTCTGAAAAATGAAACCCCACCGTCTACAACTAAGATGAATGCAGATGCGGATAAACACTAAAGGGCTATGTCACCCTGTTGGCGCTTTCCCGCGTGTTGACATTTGAATACTTGTTGACTGAAGGAAATATGCTGCTTTATGTCCCGAACACAATGACTGAGCGAGTGTGCCCTCCTCCCTCTGCCTCCCTGCAGCTGACAGCGTCCCTCCCTCTTTCTCTCTCTTCCTCCTCCCTCCCTCCCTCCCTCATTAGGCGTTCCACTGGCAAAAAAAAGAAAAACACTGACACACTCCTTCTCCCTAAAACGGGGGAATAAACACGGAGCGACTGTGCCGGCCGGATCGACCTCCTACGGTGCGCAACATCGTTCATGGTCCACCCTTGGGTGTCTGTCTGACAGGAGGGTAAGTTGACATATTCATGTTTCTCCAGGTTAAAACAACAACAAAAAAAATCGTGTTGCTTTTAGTCATTCTCGGGCTCCTAATGTTTATTTTCACTGCGTCGGGCGTAATTCGCTTTGTGACAGCGCGCTGACTTAATCGTTTTGCTTGCGCGCGTGGACTCCGCTCTTGTGGCTGCCGCGCTGGGGGAGGTCTAAAATTGTGGGAACGGACAGGAGCGAGTTGTTGCGTCGTTCTGCACCAGCCGGCCGGGTCCGTGCGGCGACAGCATCGGACGTGGTACTAGCAGCTGTTTCCACGTTCCAGCTCCTCGTTTTCCAGCTTATGTGTCCTGTGGAAGCCGCAGCAGTAAACGCTTCCGAGATCAGCTGATCTGCGTTTGTTAGGGCAAACTGGATTTGCTATTGACTTAGTCGGAGTATTCTTTAACACACCTTTTACTAATAATGCAGTAGCAACACTGTGAACACCCGCACACACAAGCTGGGGGCTTGGACAGTGCTACCCATTTCACACCCTTCCATCAACACTTTAACAAGGCGATTCTGTTGCCTCTGAAGCAAAGTGAATAGCTTTAGAGTCGGTGGATTGTGTGTCGTTTTACCTCAGAGTGACACCATCTGTCAGCAGTGAATGGTGAGAATGGCTGACTTGCATAGACTGCAAATCCAGGTATGCAAAGCATCTTTCCTTTGGTTTTCTGAAGGTCCGGTCAACCTCCAGGTAGCTGCCTTCAGGGCAGTCTAAAATGGTTCTTACTGGAATCCTGAACCAAAGGTCTGTTTCTTATTACGCTTTTGCCGTTTTGTATTAATTATGGTCAAGATGAGGAGGAAATAGGAGCAATAATCCACCAAAGTTTAGCTGCACGGTGGTGTGGTGGTTAGAAGCATCTCCCCACAGCAAGAGTCCCTGGGGAAACAAGAACCTTTCTGTTTGGAGTTTGCATGTTCTCCCTGTGTCTTCATGGGTTCTCTCTGGGTTCTCGGCTTCCTCCCACTATCCATAAACCTGCATGTTGGGTTGATTGGACATTCCAAATTTCCCTTAGGAGTGAGGGTGAGTTTGTGTGCTTGTTCGTCCTTGTGTGTCTCTGTGTGGCCCTGCGATGGACTGGCAGACCGTCCAGGGTCTACCCCGCTTCTTGCCCATTGACTACTGGGTTAGGCTCTAGTCCCTCCTTGACCCCATTAGAGAATAACAGGCTACGAAAATGAATGGATAAATGGATAGATGAAGTTGAGTGCTTTAGCATTTTAATGTTTGGCATGAGTGCCTTCATTCTTCAACACCTGAACCCTGTTAGATAAGCTTGATGTAAGGTTTTGAATGATTCTTCAGGAATAGTTCTCCAGGGTTATAGAAGGACACTCAAAAGCTCTTTTCTGGATGTCGGCTTCTTTTTGCGCCGTTCTCTGTCACAAACACTATATGTAAACAAAAGTTTTGCACATTGGCATTTCAACTGCTTTGATGATGTTGAGGGAGGATTCATCCCTCCATCAGACCTTGTCCCACTGGTGTTCATTCGAGATTTCTTGTCATTTGGCACAACTTAGCCTTTTCTCCCTGTTTCACTTCCTTAAGAATGGCTCCTTGGAAGCCAGCCTTCCATGGAGAGCGTTCCTGATAAAGCTTGGGCCAACAGTAGATGAAGAATCTCTCAGGTCTTTGCTGGGTTTTCCCCTGTTTCTAAGGATTTTCTGATTTTTTTTTGTCCTTCATTTTTCTGCTTTTATTCCATTTTGATGAACACATCATACCGAGAAATGCCTAGTTTTCATCCAATAGGTCTTTGACCTTGATGCAAACATGCTATTTTCTGTTCGTCGAACAAGAGTTGACAGTTATATGCTGACAGGACACTGGTTCATCACTTCAATTTGGTTACTTGTTCATGCTTGAATGATTCAGTGGTTTAATCGAAAGAGTAGATCTCAATGACGGATTTGTTAAGAAGAGAAAAAGCAGCTATTCTTCCAAAAAAATACAAAATAAATAAAAACCTCTAAAAGTCACACGGGAAGCATGGAGAACTAATTCTCAAGACCACTGAAAATCTAGCTGCTTGGAAGCAAATTCATTTATTTTTTTTAAATCATATACACAATGAATGGTATACTGTATAGTTGTATAGTGTAGATGTCTTTAACTCTACATGTACCGTGTAGTAAAAGTGTATTACAAGTGTAGTAGTTTTAACCCAAATGTTAGGGTTAAAACTACGGCTCCGTTCATACGTTTTACTTAATTATTATTACTAAATTAAATAATTTCCCTCTGGGATTATTAAAGTATTTCTGATTCTGATTTCTGATTCTGATTAATTTGAGGTAGGACGAGTTGGCTGAGTCCGTTCTGTCCGCAGTTTTTGAACCTGCTCCTTGCTGCCACATATGTGGGCCTATGCTTACTCACCTTGTTCTTCCAGGGCCCTGCCCACCTCGGCCTCAGCTGGCAGGCCTGTTTCTGTGCTCTGTACTGTGTATTCTGTCACATCGCTTTGGGAGCATGGGAAGTTAACATCCTTTGAAGTTTGTCAAGCTGGGAGTTTTTTTTTTTCTTGACAAACAGCGTCCATGCATGCAGAGTCTTGTTGTTGGTGTCTGCATGCCAACATTTTGCATGTTGAGTTCAGATGCCACAGGAGTCTGTTGGGATTTCTCGGCCCTGCATGCTGCTTAACGACATTTGCAAGTCAAATGAGCACGTATAAGGCATCTGAAGCAGCCCTCCTCGTTCTCTGTGTCTCTTTGGAGGTGATCATACCCCGAGTACTAGCAAGTCAACTGAACATTTGGCAAATCTCTGAAGGAAAAGGATCACTGTTTGTTACCTGTCGGATTGTAGGGATATTTTCACAGGACCTCCTTTCATCATCCTTAGCTGTTTTATAAATTCTGCAGCATATGGTGCCAGCATGCAGTGCCGCATAGGTGTGTAGGGTCACCCTGATCGGACCTACAATGACAACAAGGGGTTTGACAGGCTGTGTGTGTGAGTGTCTTGCTCTTGGGCCATTGATTTGTGCCATCATTTTTTGGTTGCTTGGTGACCGTGGTCACATTTCCTCCTGTCCACTGAACTCGAGTGACCAATCACATAAAATAAAAGCACACACGCACACAACGTTTGTATATGTGTGAGGGCTTTCTAAGTCCTGATTTTTCAGCCTGATTCCTGCTCATTGCCCAACTCTGTGCTCTGATTCTAACTACCAGTGCTGTAATATCCCGATGAATCACATGCTGCTTCTTTGCAAGAAGTCTCTGCCGGGTCACATTTTTTTCAGCACTCACCACGTCTGTCATATGATAGCCCTGAAGAATGTGCGAAAAATGTAAGTTTTTAGTCAGACAAGCAGCCTGAAATACCAGTACGGTGCTTTAACTTAGGCAAGGTTGCAGCGACGGGTGAAGGTAAAGTAAAAAATAAACAGCAATAATAAACAATGGAAAAAGAAACTGCCAAGGAACCACAAACACAGAGCAAATGCAGCGAAAAATCAGAGGATATACACACAAAACACACACACGCACTCACACACAAACACAAATAAGTGCAATAACACAACTGATTGCACTGAGAAAGATAATGAGGTGCGGATTGGGAAGGAGCTAGAGCCATAAGGTAGGCAGTTAAATAAACAGCACCACATTAGGGAACGGGACTTTTCACCATGCAGTTACCCATAGAATAACGGTACTGCTTTTTTGTATCTATACATAATTTGAATGCAAACAGTAAAAATGTGTTTATTGTTAATAAAATGTTATTTGATTTGGTTTTACAGATATTGACTTGAGATGACTGAATATGTGTGTGGTCAATGGCTTAAGTTGACTAGAAATATTGTGTTTTTTAAACTATTTAGGCGATTGAGTCTCTATGCATTGAATTTCTACTACTACTTTGTCTCACAGCGACTTTACTTTATCACAAACCTTTCTCTCTGGCAGAACAGTCCGCAGTCCATTTTCCACGATGCTGTGCTAGCTGCTTGATAGTAATGTCTACAATACCTCCTGTCTTCCCTTTCATATTTGGGGTTTGAGTTGTTTCTGTAAACCGATAGCAGTCTGGCTGCTGTCTACTGAAAGAAGTACACTGATATGTGGACAGAACATGTCAGTGCTCACAAGTAAACTAAAAAATCCCTTAAAGCAAAAAGTTGTAACAGTAGTTGTCTTACATGTGACTTACAAAGGAGGTGAAAGGTCCCCGGAATGTCAATGGGCTGTTGCTATGTAGCCTTGTCAAATAAACCAGTAGTTAAGTGTAAATATAGCCTCATCCTTGATTTAAAAGCAAAATTGTTTAAGCCTGATTAATCCAAACATAATATGCTGTATACTTGCAAGATGTGCTTGCATGTCATGCCTTAAATAACTCCTACTTTTCTGCTCTGCAAAATAATTTTCCCACCATTAGCCTTTCCTCCTGTCCAAGTAGACTTGTTTTCCTATTCTTGCAACAGCATTTTGTCAACTTCTTAAAAATCACACTCTGGATAATAATTTGAATTGTCATTCTTATTTGAACTGTTGACCCGATTCTTTAGTTGGAAGCCTGAGAATAAACCAGAGCAGATCAATAGTACAAATATAACATTTATTGGGTCACAGGTAAAGTATATCAGCGCTGGGCTCTCACAGACAAAGGTCCTTGAGGATCTCAGTCGACAAGAGCCCCAATATTGGATATTTGTATTCTGGGCTGGGTCTGCCCCTTTAAAAGGAAGACTGGACACAACCAGTCCCAACCATATTTGCACGTTAGCTCTGATGAACAGGTCAGGTCCTAATTCATGCATATGGTAAACAAGTGTGTGTGTAGATGTTGACCTTAAAGACGTGCATCTACTGCAACAGAGAGAGAAAGAGAATCTGTGGGCACAGCCAGAGCATTTACACAAAAGTATTGTTCTAAAAGGAATAAGACAATCGGTAATTTACATGGGTTATGTTATATCATACAATGCTAAAGTGAGTAACTATAGCCCAATTCTAGCAGAGCCAATATTTATATTACAGTCTGTTTACACCTTGTCCACTCTTGAGAATGTGGACAAAGTCCACTGCATGTGCACTCTTACACACACTGTTAACCGATGTGTGCATTCAACATAAAAGAAAAATGTCTATGCTCACATTGACTGATCAATGATGACATCGCAGAGTGGCTGGATTTCTCTGGTTCTATTTTCCCACGCATTGTATTTATATGAACTCATTATTTAGTTAGCACAAGGTTGCCACGATACCTCCAAAATTTCAACTTAATCTCACCAGAAAATCTATAATACGTGTATTTGTCCACATGTCTGAAATTCATACAATATAATCCATGATTTGAGGAATTCTCCTGCACTCATAGTCCCATAAGAAGAATCGTGTACAGTTCTAATCTAAACCGTATTTTATTTATTTATTTATTCAAATCTGCTTTGCTGTTGGATATGGGGAAAACAATGTATTGACTCTTCTGGGATAGGAAGTACAAAAGTAAATGAAAAGTTGACAATGCACAAGCAAGTCTACATATTACTATTTTAAGCATGAGAATCACCAGACTGATGCCTCGCATCACCATCCTCCTTATATTAGCAACAAAATCGCTTGTTTAACATCTGTACATTGTGGACGCTCCATCTTTACCCTAAGTATTTTATTCTCAGTTTTTACTCGACATATATCAATCCTTGATATCTGATTCGACAAAAGTAGTGCTGTGCCATTGATTGTTGGCTGGAACAGGTGTAATTTCAGTCGTGTAGTAGTATGTGCTTTGTTTGGAAAAAACAAAAGAGAAGAAGACAGTGTTAATTCCCTTGAGGGCAACATTTGAGTAGTGTGGTGTGCTTTTGTTGTTTGACTGATGACTTAAGCCTCATCCTACTGTACCATCATTTGCCCCTGTCACAGTCTTGTTACAGAATCATTTGGTTGAATATTGTGACAGGGAGTTGCCTGCAGCTGTTACAAGGGTGATTTGGAGCTCTCCAATCTTCCTGTCCTCCTAAGGCAACTTCACTGCTGTCAAAGTAAAAACAGAGAGCTCTGATAAGACGATCAGAGCTCTCTGTTTTTACTTTGATTTACACTCACACAGCTTTTGGCAGTTCATTGCCTTCGTTGGATTGCATCATTCCATCTGCACTGGGATGTGAGAATAGAGAACGGGGAGCTATTTCATGACATGAGACAGTTTTATTTCACCATTCTATTTCCCACCATCGCTCGACGGCTGTTCAGAGTTGATGGGAGGCATTTCTTTGCCCTTCTGAAGGAGAGGCAGGCAGCTGTACCCTGAGCTGCAGCAGCTCAGCTTTCCTTAGCCTCATGATTACAGTGAATCAGCATGCCCCTTTCCTCTTTTTACATATGTACACATGTCTCTCATTTCACAGCTGTTTCATATGAACAAATCCCTTACACCTCTAGGATGAGGTGCATAATGTTGTCTGGCTTTGATGTGGTGTACTGATATCCTCCCTGATTTTGCCTCACGATACGAAAGCAAACTTTAGATTTGGGGTAAAATTCTGTATTTCTGGAAGCACTTTATTTTTTTCTAATCTGTTTATTTTTTCTTCTTTGAGACAAGTTCTGGGAATACTTCTCCGGCCACTCAGCTTTTGCTTCTTTCCACCAGCTACCCCAGCAGCTATTGTTTTCTTTTGGCCACTTCACACTGGGTGATCATTATTCTGAGCCTTGGTGTTCAGCAGTTATGGAGTAAACCTAATTCCTTTGTTTTCCTCTGATTGCCTGCTTCTTTCACACTGTAGAATGGAAGAATAGGGGTCTGCTCCAAGGTCAAAGTCATTGCAAACAATTTATGAATACACAGAAAAAAAAGGGTTACACAAATACTTTTTTGTATACTGGCTACAACAGATAGAGTAGAATCCAGAAGCATTACTTTACGCGTGAGAGTTTGTTTGCCAGATAAAGCTGTTTATTTACGGTGCAGTTTCCCTGATGTACCCAGTTTTGCTGTTGCTGCCTCGTTCTTAATGAGATATGCAGCTCAGCTCTGGACAGTAGGCACTCTCTGACCTCTACATTATATTTCACTGATAATTAGACTGAGGGATGACGACGCCAAATTGCACAGTGAAGCAGGTGGGTGTAGTCTGCACCGAGGCTGTGGCCTGCTGCCGGCTTGCTAGATAGTACCCAGCATTTCTCAGTGATGAGCAATACTCAAGTCCAGGGTAATGTTGCCTGTATTTGTCGCAGTGGATACACACACTATTTCGTGGCCTATCAGACAGTCGTGTGGCTTTGAAAGTGGTCCGACAGGTTGGTAGGCAGATGCAGCCAAAGTCAATTCTTGATAAAGTGTTTCCAGGCCTTGGCTCTAATCTGTCGACACACTTGACACAAATGTTGCCTGGTTTTGTTGAAGGATAAACTGTACTGTACACAGAAGCAGATTTGCAATCTGGGTTGGAAAACATACAACTTGTGTGCTTGGTCTTTCGTCGGATCACCCTCATACAGCTTTTTCCCACATCACACGTCATTATGATATTTTGTGATATATTTACAGATCCAAATATGGAATTTTCTCAGAAGTACTAATCGTCCATTAGGTGTTTGATTTGTCATAAGTTTTATCCCAGTTGTCCTGATGGTTAGACAGTCACTGTTTTGAATATTTAAAAAACATGAACACGTCGCTTAGTTTTCACAAGAAAAACTAAAACAAAACATGATTTGATGTTCACTGACTTTTTTACTGACTGTGAGACAGCTGGCTCTTTGTCCCATTGTGTGGGAGTAGTCCCCGATTTACCCTCATTTTTAAAACTATTGAGCGCACATGAGTCACTAACTTTATAAAGGAAAAAAAGGTGTGCACATATAATGGCCATATTTGTGTGTAAGCTACAGTTGTCCATGTTGTAACAGGAGATTTTTACATAGAGAGATTTTTTTACTTTTGATTAAATACCCTCCACTAATGCTTTTTTCTTATCCGGTAATTTCGTTGGTTTGATTGGACGAAAATAAATGTTTTGGCGGCAAAAACCTAGTTAGCCCATACAAATCCACAGATTAGCCACATCATTGTTTAGGCTGCAGTGTTCAAAGTGTACAAAATAAGTTTACCTGTAGTGGTGGGCAAGTACTGTAAAGCAAACAGAACATGATTAATCTAGTCAACCAAATTTAATAGAAGTTAGTCTGTGCTGATGTAATGAAGCCTACCATTTGTCTATCTCACATGTGTAGCTATATTCATTGACATGCTGTTGGAGTCTGTTCTGCCTGACTTTTTTTGTATATGGGAGAAGCACAGGTATTGGAGTCTGCTAACAACTATCAGTATAGCCTTTGAAATAATTTTTGACACCTTGACATTGGCTTTGAATGAAGCAAATACAAATTAGCCAAGTACTTTAAGAGAATGTGAGGCTATTTATCTGAAAATTGAGCTTCCAAAGCGATCTTGAGCACTTAAGCATGTACGTTAAGAAATCAGACTCTGTATAATAATTTGATTTGTCCTTCTTATATGAACTGTAAGCCCGATTCTTTAGTTGGAAGTCTGAGAATAAACCAAAGTAAAGCAATAGTACAAATATGACATGTATTGGGTCACAGGTAAAGTATATCAGCACTGGGCTCTCACAGACAAAGCTCCCTGAGGATCTCAGTGGGCAAGAGCCCGAAATGCGGGCTATGATGGATATTTGTATTCTGGGCTGGGTCTGCCCCTTCAAAAGGAGGACTGGACACAACTTAGTGCTATTGGTCAGTTAGCTTTGATGAACAGGTCAGGTCCTAATTCATGCAGATGACATTGGAATGTGCTAACAAAGTGTGTGTGTTGACCTTAAAGACGTGCATCTACTGCAACAGAGAGAGAAAGAGAATCTGTGGGCACAGCCAGACAATTTAACACAAAAGACCATGAAAATCCACAGATTAACCACGTCACTGTTTAGGCTGCAGTGCTCAAAGCGCGTGAAATAAGTTGTACTGTAGATCAAGTAGTGGGCAAGTACTGTAATGCAAACAGAACATGGTGCTAAAAACTATCAGTGTAGCCTTTGAAATAATTTTTGGCACTCCTTTCAAAGCTGGCTTTGAATGGAGCGAATACAAATTAGCCAAGTGCTTTAAGAGAATGTCTGAAAGCTGAGTCTCCAAAGTGATCTCGAGCACTTAAGCATGTACACTAAGAAGTTCTCGGAAAGAAGAACTATATAAAATTTATGTCAAATATCAGATCCGAATCCAATTTAAGCATTTTGGGGGAGATTTGAAACTAGATATGAAGACAAGCGAAACAGGGCAAAACTACGTCTTTATCCCCACTGAGTTACTCTTGCTCCTACATGCTCTAGTGTATATTACTGCAGCTGAATTTCTTTTTTTGTTAACTCAGGGTCTTTAAAGCATTTCCAGACTGTCACTTTGCTCTAATAGGATCTTTAATTAAGTTTCATCCATTTAATCCATCTATCCATTATCTATGCTGCTTATTCCTTGTAGGGTCGCAGAGGGGCTGGAGCCTATATCAGATGACATTGGGCAAGAGGCGAGATACATCATTGATGCCAGTCCAACACAGGGCCACACAAAAACAAACAACCACACACACTATCATTCACTCCTAGGGGCAATTTGGAGTGTTCAATTAACCTAGCCATTAACTCCACGCAGAAAGGTCCCAGTGCTCATCCAGTAAAATCAAACAATATTACATTGAGTTATATATTTAGCAGATTTTTATCCAAAGTGTCTAACAAGGACAATAGAGAGTCAGGTACATTTATATTGACTAAGCACAGTTAACTCATTGACTGCCAGTCATTTTCAGAACAGAGAGTCGCTCACTGCCAGAGTTTTTTGAGAATTTTGACTGATTTTTCAAGAGCCACAGAATAGTTTGTGCTGTGACTATGTAAACACCGAACACACCAAAAGAAAGAGGAGACTCTCTTCTATCATCAGGAAAAAAAAATTTGTTTCTACCTTATTCCGTTCTTCTTCGACGTGCGTCTCACCGGCGCCATTTCTCTCATAGCGAACCATTGCGTTTGTTTTTATTTGCTTACAATCTATGCTAATCTCCCATCAAAAGTGGCACAGCTACCTAGAGGGTAAATTTGTTAGTCCATACTCTGTCTAGAAGCCGATATTTACGGAAAAACTTTCGCCGATTGTCCCCCAAGCCACTCGCATTGAAAAAAATAAAAGACGTCTATAGACGTCTTTGGCAGTCAGGGGTTGGATTTGAAAAGACGTCTATAGACGTCTTTGGCAGCGAATGAGTTAAGAGACACATCAGGAACAAGAAAAGGAGAAGGTAGGGTTGATGGGCTAAGAAGTGTCTAGTGATTAGTTTGTTATGAGACGAGGCACTCTTGGAAAAACAGAGTTAACCTGGGTCTGTACAAGAACACTGAGGATGGTGGAAGCAGAACCAGAAATCACTCTGTGGGCTAGCGTGAGTGATTTGCATTTGCGCTGCAATGGGTAGCTTGTTTTGCCAGGATTGGCCTTTTTTTTTTTTTTTTTTTTTTTTTTCAGCTTTTTTAACCTTTTTATTTACATACATTTTATATACGTAAGAGTATATAATATGATTTTATATTAATGAAAACCTAATGCTGCATCCTGTTTCTTTTTTTTTTTCCCAACTTTATTTATTGAACATTTTTTAAACCAATAACATACAGAGTACAAAGCATGAAGATGGCACATTTAGTAGCACATTTAGTAGCATTTAGTAACAACCCAAAACAATACCCAGCAACCCCCACCCTCCCCTTTACAAGCCTTCTTGACCAGACAGACAGAACACACAAACATTCACACACATACACACGCTCACTCTTTGGGGAGAAATAAACAAAAATAAACCATAAATAAAAATAATAAAATAAAATA
>JABUIW010000205.1:102187-169410 GCA_013363375.1 Menidia beryllina
GGGGGGGGGGGACAAGACAACGCAAACAACACAACAAAAAGCACAAAAACAAACACACACACCTCAGACACACACATATAGCGGCTTGTAGTACCCACGTGTGAAAAACAAAATCGAGTGTCCATTGCACCGATAAGGCTTCCATGCCTCCAGCAGTCCCGAGTCCCTATTCCATAAGTCACACATTGGCCATAATGACAGGTAGTATTAGAACGATCTACAAAGTGATAACAATATTAAAGAAAGAAATAAAATAGTAATAACAATAAGTAAAAATATAAGTATAATTATATAATAGTAGTATTAACAGCAAATAAACAAACAGAAAAAAAAAAAAAAGAAAAACACCCAAAAAAAAACAAAAAAGAAACAGATCACAACAGCAGCTGTATTTGAAACCAAAAGAAGAGAGCAACAAAGTGCCGTAATTTGAACTCGAAAAGCTGCTGTCCTATTTGCCATACAGCAATACGTAAAGCAGAACCAAAATAGCTAAAGTAGCCATCAATGAAAATGCTGCACATATTATATCCAACAGAAATCAGTCCTCCGCAGGTTCGGGGACAACATTCACCGGGAGAGTGCGAGATGCGATGAAATCTGTGGCTTCTCTCACCGAGGGCAGGCACTTCCTCGAACCGTCCTCGGTAACAATAAACAGCCGAGCTGGATAACGTAACGCTGGCTTGACGCCCATGTCGTGCAGCTGCTTCATGACATCGCGATATTTCCCACGCTGCTCCAAAACTTTTGGGCAGTAATCCTCAAAGACGTGAATGGGAGAGCCTTTATATTTCAGCTTACCACGCATTCTTCGGGCCGCACGCACCACTAGCTCCCGGGTCTGAAATCGGCTAAAACAAACAACCACGGACTGTGGCTGCTGAGAGGGCCCCGGTTTAGCGGCCAGGGTGCGATGAGCCCTATCCAATTCGGGCGGCGAAGTGAGAATATTGTCCCCAAATACCTCAAAAAGCATCTGGGAGAAAAATGCAGTTGGTTGGGGGCCTTCGATGCCTTCTGGGAGGCCAACAATGCGCACGTTGTTGCGGCGACTCCTTCCTTCGAGATCCGTTAGCCTAGCCTTCAACTTGACGTTGTCCGCTAGCAAAGCCGTGATCTTAGATTGCACATCCTGCAGATCTCCGTCAGCAGAGCTCGCAAACTCCTCCAGTTTGGAAATACGTTGATGGTGGTCGTTAACAGTGGTCTGAAAATTGTCCAATTTGGTCTCAAGTTTTGAGTATGATACTTTAAATTCCGAAAGAAGCGCCTCTTTGTGCTCGGCTAGCTTAGCTGTTAGCAGCGCCATGATGGAACTGGTGAGGTCATCGTCATCTCTCTTCGATCTTTTTGACATTCTCGAACAAAAAAGGGTGTAAAACACAAAAGGTAAAAGCAACCAAAAATAAAACAAGTTTAGAACATATAGTGGTCACGTATAAGTTGTAAAGTCAGGGAGCGCGGACTGACACGTCTACTCCATCTAGTGGTCAGGGCGGCTGCATCAGGATTGGCCTTTTACATTTTATTATATTAAACAATGTATAGCGGCACAACCAGAATTTAAATGCACCAGAAAATTCAGAGGTACTTGCCAGACAAAGAAATGAGGTTGACTTTGTGTCAACACACGACAAGCTACCTCATTTAATGTGGGCGACCTACTGAGGAGGAACAAGTGATTGGGACATAATTTCGGTGCTGATAAGGCAAAAGAGATTATTGAAAGGGGCTTTTATTGTGTTATTTCGGCCCTTAATAAGGAATCTTTTCTTCAAACATCCATGTGGATGCCAGGGTGCACACTTTCTCAGCAAGACATGGTAACAAGATTTTCCAAATTGCTAACTATACTGTCAGGGAGTTCCCATCTTGAGCGCCACAACCAACAAGTTTTTCATAGAAACAGAAAATACTTTACTCAACCCCCAGGGGGAAAGCAGTTCAAATTCATACTACTGCATTCATAGTGCAAAACGCCTGTTTCAAAACATATTCACTAAAACAATCAAATATTTGCATTGCTGAGATTTTAAGTCCTTAAATTCCATCAATCATAGATGAATTAGGGGCATGCCTGTTGTTCCTTCTAACTATCTTGTACCTCAGAGTGTCAATATTGTGTTCTCACTATTCATGATTTATGATCATCAAGCTTTTCATTTGCAGTGGCTGTGAATATAGACAGGATTTTACAGCAGGTACATTGTAGTGTCGGGCTGCTGAAGCTGCTGTGTAGCTGTGGTAATCTTAATTATTCCCCTCAAAGAGCAGTTGTGGGCTTTAGAGGAAGCACAATGTTGTTTTTAACTTTAGGGTTGTCCACTCCACTCCACCCTACCTTGCTTGTTTTTTGGTCACTCATGCGATCGTGTGATCCCCCTCACACGAATTCTCACTTCTCTTTCCCACTTTCTTGTTCTTTAAAAGGTTGTTTTTAAAGAACGGAGACCACTGTGTTTTTTGCACCAGTGACTCCCTCTGGTGTGTGTGTGTATTTTTTAGCCTTTTTGTTCAGGAAGTTCCTTTGTCTTATGAACACTCTTCACTGGCGGCCTTTAAAGTGTTTCGCTTTGCACACCCATTTCATTCATGGATTCTCTCAAGTCGCTCATTGATTTTTTTTTCTCTGATGTTGTTATGATGGCGATGATAATGAGAGGCTCCTTTATAATTCATGCCATAACTGATATCCCTCTGGTTGCAGTTTTCATGCTGCAGTCTCACCAGACGCATCTCTGCCCGCAGATTAAGATGATTGGTGTTTGCTTTCAGCTGCCTTTTAGAAAACCATACCCTGTTGTCCACATAAAGCAGAATTAAATGGGAGATTCGGCCTGAAAAAGTTTGAAAAACATTTCTAGAAGGATGTTTATTCTCTTTTTAGCCTTGTCCTCATCCATTCTTGAACAAATGGCATTGAGCTCTTTGTTTGACTTCTTTACAAATCCTTTGACACAGACACCAGTGACACAGAGGACTCCTGTTGCTTCCATTCAGCCTCAGCACAGATCCAAATAAGGACATGAATGGCTCTATGCAAACAGTGGGGTTGTGTTGGAAGTGTGCCTGCCGCCCCACTCTATGTGCACTCAACGTGAAAAGGCTGTTTCAGTCCCTTCTGATCTGCTTGATGTCCTCTTCTGAACTGGTCAGCAAACAGTCCAAGGGCGGACGGAGGAGACAACTCCCATTGCTCTTGTGGTTCATGTTGCTGCTGGTCTGAATGTAAGAACTGCCCAGTGAGCCCCATCTTTACTACCCATAACAACCTCACGGGGCTACAATTTTAACACAAACATAAAGTAGCTGATCATTTAATAGGGTAGTCAAGTTTCGACAATTTTAGACTTGCCCCCACCCCCCCTTCTGGAACGTACAGTATAAACTAACCACCCCTGTCTGCTCTGGATTAGAAGAAGGACAATGCCTGGTTCTACAGTCCAGCTCCAAAGTGGCAGTTGGATATTATTTTTACACTGTGTCACGCAGAAACAAGAAGAAACATTTTTTTGTAGGTTTGGTGTGAAAAGTGGCCTGAGATATACTGTGATTTAGCATGCTTAAAAATCACATATTCTATAAAATAATATACTAAGGTTTATGATGTTAACATGACATTAATCCTTCAATCTAAATCTCTCAATGTCAATACAATTGTTTTAGTATTGTTTTAGTATTGTTGTTCTGATCTCATTGCAGAGAAAGTTGTGCAAAAGGAAGTTTCATTAAAGTTTTTCTGTTCTTAAACTGACATAACACCTAATCAATAGTTTGTTAAAAATGTTGAGCTTTTAAACTAAAAACTTCACAAGTAATGTAGCCTGATAGATATTACCCATGGGATACTGTTCGCAGCTGCCCTTAAGATACACAAACTTCATTATATGGGGACAGTTTAGAGTTTGATGTGACAAGGATTTTGCAAAGGATTTTGTGCAAATGTAGGAACCAATATTACTGAAATACACAAATAATTCCACTGAGTTCTGCCAAATAGTCTTGAATTCTATCCAATCTGAAATAATTTGCTCATTTTATGCAAGTTATACCTAGTGTTCAGAGAGATAATATATAGATATAGATAATATATATAATATATATATATATATAATAATAATATAGAGATAAAAATGAGAGTGGAATAACCTTACCAAGTAGTGTTCCTCCACCAGATGGCTTAAATCTTAACAGATACTCTTTTTGTTTTGGTTATATATGACACTTTGCTTAGAGGATGAACATGTCCAGAGAGACCAAATAAAGTCACAAAAATCAAGTTATTCCTTGTTTTTGTTGTTGTTTTTATTAAGAATGCTTGTGACAGAAAGTTGTCCCCAGTAAAATATTTAACATGCTACAGAGTAAATGTGGGAGTGAAATGGCTATATACATATATATATATATATATATACTTTTTCCTCATAAATAGAAAATAATGCCTACCGCCGGGTGAGGCTTATTCAGAAAGTCTTTTGAGCTGGTTTTAGAAAGAGCAGAAACAATTCAAAATGTAGTGTTTGATTTGACATCCTTTCTTACCTGCTTCTTTGATGTGTTCAAAGTTGGACTGGGGCTAACATTGGTTAAGTTATTGCCTCTTGCAATTTTAAGTCTGTCTTTGAAGATCTGCTATTAACAAAGAACATGGCTTCTTCTCTGTTTTCGCCTCTCATTGTATCAGTTTCAGCCTTTTTTTAAGACCAATTGCTTTTCTCATATTAATTGAAACATTGCACAAAAAATACTAGTCACGATTTAAACATGGCTGTTCCTAACAAGGCATGGCTGAGCTTACATAAGCCCTCGCTCAGTGTGAAGAGAAAGCTTAGCATTAGACAAAAAACTTGTTTAACTCAAAAGTGAGTTGCAGGAAACTATCAAAAAGATGAGCATGTTTATATGTTGGTGTCAGCACGCTTCGAACAAGCCACTGTAGTATATTTCACAAATTCCATCACTTTTCCAAAATATTTGTTTAGGATAAGGAGAATATTTGGAACAAAAACTAACAAGTTAGGTCATTACCTCTGTTACCTAGAAATTGGAAATGGGGAGTACAAGTAGTCAGTCTGATTTCAAATTAATATCTTTGTTTCTTTGCAATACAATTTAATGTAATATGGTAAACCAAACAGTGACCCATCAGATGCTTTAGGCCGAACCCTTAATATTTTTACCTGGAATAGGAGAGTTGCTGTTTTTATCTCACTTCTAGCTTTTTTTATTTTGTGCCTTTGGTGTGCTTCTATTTTATTCCAAGCCTTAAAATGAAATGTTTAGCATTACTGAAGTTGAGGAAGTGGAAGAGAACCTCCGTGTTTTAATTGAGGATCAAATCCAATTCAGCAGTCTGTAGGAACATTCTTTCACCCTACAGTTCTTGTATTGTTTCAGGCTGGGGTAAAGACCTATAATAGGATGAGATTTCAATTAGAAGTATATTTCAACTATATTGAGTGTTTTGGCTGTGCTGTTAATATGCACTGCTAATCACAAATGTTCACTATGAAAATGTACTTTGAAATATGCTAGTAAAGGAGAAAAATTGAATGTGTACAGAATGCAGCTAATATTAATAATGATGAGGGCTGTACCCTCATCATTCACTTGAGTCTAGTTTTGTGTCATCACTTACTGCCTGGACACTCTGTGTGGAGGCCATATACATAATTTATATTCAATACATTCTCATTTGAATATGTTATGTTTGGGGGACGATTTCTCACTAATGGGGGAAATCCATCTTATTTGCACTGCTCGAATTTAGTAGTTTGTCTGTCTCAAAACACTAAGACAATGTGAATCAGTATTTGGTAGATTATGCAGAGATGTATGTCATCAGGAAGCCCCATTTTAACTAAAAAACAAAACAACTCTTTATGTAATCCTAATTTATATTCACATCCACTGGTGAATCTTTTATTCATGTATCCCTTCCAGTCACCAAACTACTGTAGTCATAGCAGCATAGCTGCATGTCATCTGTCCTTGACCACTGCATTACTTTTCTGCTGCATATATTTAAAAAAAAATTGTGAATTGCTCTTACTTTTTTCTTTAGAGCAGCTGATCTCATAATCATTGTGTGGAACCTTCCCATAGTCAACATCTGAAGAAGCTTTAACCAAGATTTGTCTTAGATTGACAACCATGCAAAAAGCGTGATAAAATGCAAAGTAGACGAAGCAATAAGATTAACTTACCAACAAAAGAGGGAGCTCAGGGCAGAAAAAAAGGTAAATTATATATATGTTTATGAATAGGCTACCCAGTGTTCTATCCTTTATCTAGCACATTCATATGGTGGGCAACGTGGGGTTTAGTGTCTTGCTCAAAGGTACCTGGGAGATTAATCAGTGACCTTTCAGATGTTAAATACCTTTCTGTCTTATTTACAGCTGCCCTGTAATTTAGAGGACGATATTTATGCAGATGACGTTCTTATAGAATACCAACCCCCCCCATTAGACTGAGCATTTGTAATTTCCTATGCAGCTGGTTCATACCTACACCAAGGAGTGGCAATTGCAAAACACAAATGTTTGGACTTTTACTCTGGACTTCTTTTAGACATTTCCCACATGTCAATGTCCATCAGGAAATGAGAATGTAAACATTTTTGCCGTATTGCAATGGCTTTTTTTGAAGCAAAGACATAACTTAGGGTTAGAAAACCTGGTGTTTTCGGGTTGATATGACAAACGTTTTTCTATGACCAAATTGCTGTCACCAGGATGGTAATGGCAACACATGCAGTGGCTGTTAAGACCACCAGAGATCACGTATTCTCATGAAAAAACTAAAAATTACACATTAGATCATTTTTGCCAAATGAAAGCAGGAAGTATGAATGCTATCTTCTGTCTCAACTTCAAATATAGAACTTTTTTTTTCTTTTTTGACATGTTCGATTTGAAGGGCAATTTTGAGGAGTGTTTGGGCAAGACCAGTTTTCTTGCAATGACACCTCAAATGGGGTGAAGCTAGTCCTATTTGTGCCGTCCCCTGCTCAGACAAATATGGGGGTTCTGTCAAGAAAGGTATCTGGTGTAAAAACTCCTGCCAAAATCTAGCTGAGGCTTGCTGATGGGCTGTGTCTACCCCAGACGGGAAAAGCCGAATGGCCACCATGGTGGCTTTGGGGTATAATACTCCGCTGAGAATTGTAGTGTGGAAGTGCAGCCACTACTATTTAACTGCTGCATTTTGCACTTCTTTAACCTGGTGATAAGTCTGTTTATTATCAGTACAGAAAAAAATTGGGCCTCATGACCCCATCTTAGTGCTGCCTTTGCATGCAGACTGCACCTCCTGTACCAGGCGGTCTAACCTTTGAGGCTGGTGTGCCAATTTGAGGATTAGCATGTAGGAGCGCGGGCACAAAAGTGTCAGAGATGTGGTGCAAAATATTAAATATTCCCCTGGAATTGTCCTCCCTTGCTTTTTACATGGCTTTCTTCAAATTTCCAAATGCATTTTGAATTTCTTTATTTAGCTATACATCCTGCATTGTCCATACAGCATAAAGAAAAACCATTCATCCTTGTGTTTTCGAACAAGAGATGACTTGGCTCCAGTCTGATCTGGATGAACAGCGGTGGATCAGTTGGATCAGTGGAACCACTCCTTGTTCACCGGTTTGTGGACTGTTTCGAATTCAAAGATAGAAGATGAATGGACTCAGTAGGGCACCCACCTCTCCATGTGTTGACAGATGTACATAATTTATTTCTATATTCGTGCTTGTCATTCCCACGTTCATAATTCCAGTTTATTATACTTTCAGATTTGCTCATATGGTATGGGTCAAGTGATCACCCATTTTTCAAAACCTCCTGTCCCATGTGTGTTTGATGCGTTTGCGATTTCATGTCTGAGGATGGAAAGTAAATGGCTCTAACACGGTAAATGTCATCACCAACTTGGTTGGTGTTCGATGCAGAATTAAGATGTCTAATTTTAATGATTGCATCTGTGGATTTATCCCATCTGAAGTTCTGCAGACAGTTGCAGGGTGTGCGGATGGTTTCAAGCATGGCCCTTCAAAGATTATTCCTCCCCAAATTATATTCTGTCCCAGTTGTGGATAAAGAAGCCACACTCTCGGAATTAAAAACCATGCCTTGGAACACTTATATGATTTATTTCTAATGATTTTTGCAAGTGATGCATGGGCTGTGGGAGTTTTCCAACTCTGCAAATAATTCAGATGTCAAACAGGAAATGTTGGAAGAAGAGAGCTCTCATGTTGTAACACGAGCGCCAAACTGAAAGAACAACAAAACCAGTTTTTTAATTTCCCAAATCACCTGAGAGCGAACTCATTGCCTATTAATTTGATAGTTTGCACACTTGCAGAACAGAGAGGTTGCATCGTGCCCACAATTCTATTTTGCATTTTCTCCCAGATTTGTAAAAAAAAAGGACAGAAGTTGACAGACTTTTACAGACTGTGAGCTTCACTAACAGTCTGTACAATATTTGTCTTGACATGCTCAGATCAAAGTAGTTTCCCCATTGGAGTTGGACAACATGAAAGAAGAAAGTTAGAAAAAACGTGTCTTAATCCAAATGAATATTATATTTTTAACCCTGATTTTCCCCCCACTTTTTCCATTTGTAGCCCCTCTCAGCATACAGATTGTGGTTACTTAGGGAACATCTAGTAGTCATATGAGTTATCTTTAGCTAAACTGCTGGCAAAATGTCTTTCTAAAGTAACTGCAAACCATTTCTCTACCGATGCTGTTGAAAAGTCATTGACTGTCACAAAAGTTATGGGGACTCTTTCTGTCTTAAAACATACTCGTACACACTATTAGAAAAATGGTCGCTTTTTATCCTTCAATCTCTGTCCTCTTTGTGACTTTATGTCCGTGTGTTTTTTTTTTTTTTTACCCAAAATGTCATGTCTTCCTGTCATATTCATGCATATTCATGGGCTAAAGATTTTTTATTCTGTGGTTTCTACTTCTACATTTACTCTCCTTGAGTTCTCCCATTCCAGGGTTTGAATATTATGAGCTACATTGTGAGCTAGATTAAACTTTATCACCACGGCTTCGGTTTGGAGCTGCCTGATACCTAAGAGGTGGCACTTTGCAGGATAGACAGTTGCAACACTTTTTGGAATTTATGAAAGTCGACTTTTCAGGTGACTTCTCAACTTTCCACTGAAAGTCCGTTGGGAGAGCTTTTCACCATTTTAGAGATTGAACTGGAAACATTTATAGCGGGGGCCTTCATATTGCTAGTTGTGCCAGTAAGAGAAGTTGTTAATCATGCGTCACAGATAGCTGGTGCTCACTTGCATTGATGAAGCGTTGCAGTATCAGCTATGAGCACACTGTTCAAGACAGAGCAAATACCATTCTTTACCATTCACAAATACATTAGGAAGTGATAAGGATTCCTTTTGAGAAGCATTTCAAATTCAACACCAGCTAACACTGACTGAACTGAACTGACTATTGCTTGCAGTTAGTGTTACAGAAAGTCTGACAGCCCTAAATCAAGTAAACTTAGCATGCACTAAGTAACAATAGATGTTAGAAAAATTCCCTTCTTTACCCCCCCCCCCCCAAATTGCATAGTCACATTACTTGTACAAACTGTGCTGCTATATGTCACTGATAAATCGTTCACTTGGAGCCATTAAAATGGGCCCTGTCTTAAATCTGGCAACCTTCTGCACCTCCGGTGAGTGAGTGCATGTGAGGGGCTGCTTTAGAAAAAAAATTGTTCCCTGGGGATGAATCGCTGTGTTTCCTGATGTTTAACTGCCTGTGTTTTTCTTTTCTTATTTCAGATGCAAGTATTCATTATTCACCTGAACTGATCAGTGCTGTCAAATACAATGAGATACTGGTAGAGTTGTTCCGGTGTACAATCTCTTTTTTTTCCACTTTTTGACTAAAGAGGTAATAGAAGGAACCTGCACCTTACTGAGGCTTTTCAAAGCTAAGTGTCAAAGTATTACTGCTCTGACAGAATATCATTGTTGATTTGTTTTTTAAGATGTTGATTTTCTGCCTTGTCATATGTTTTGGCATTAAATGTCAATAATATATACTGTATACATCTATATATATATATATACATCTATATATATATATATACATATATATATATATATATATATATATATATATATATATATATATATATCCATTTCTGAACCGCTCACTCCCAAATGGGGTCGTGGTGGGGGGGACTGAAGCCTATCCCAGCATTTAATGGGTGAGAGGCAGGGTACACCACACCATCGCAGAGCCACACATACAGACACACCACGCACTTGGGAGAGAACCTACGCAGACACAGGGAGAACATGCAAACTCCACACAGAAAAGTCCTGGTTCCCCAAGGATGTATGTATATATGTATGTATATATAGCTTTAATTGCCCGAGAAACAAAAGTTAAACATCGTAGTTGAATTAACAAAGTTTCTGTGGCATCACATTTTGGGAACAGATTTTTATAAACTCTCAAATTAATTTAACCTATTTTTCATTCAGCACTATGCACGCTGTGTTGTTACATAGCGAAAATGTAACAAACACCGTCTGCATTAAAAAACAACCGTTTACTACACAGAAGAATTTGTCTGAAAGCTACGTCAAAGATTTCAGGAACGATTTAAGTTTAAAAAAACATGTCCTGTCTGTCTGTCTATCTGTCTGTCTGTCTGTCTTGTCTGTCTTTTCTATACACCGCAAAAATGTATTATGCCTTATCTATTGTTCAGTTGAAGAGGACGGGTTACATTTGATTTATTTGAAGAAGGCTCCATACACCAACCTTTTGCCTCTTAAACTTCATTCGCCCTTTTCCTCTTTCCCTATTCATGCCACCTCTTGATAACATCCCACTTCAGTCACACCTTCAATTGTGAGTGGTTTTCATATTGAACGTGTCAAGGATGTCTTTGCCAGACATGGAGGCCTCATTGATTAAAGCAGGCACAAGTTGTTAGCCTTCTCTTTGTTTACCCAACTCAACAGACTTCAGGAGAAGTTGAGAACAGGAAGGGTAATGCAGATCAATGTCTCATACAGAATTAGGCCTTTGTATCATGCTGCATCAATCAAAATGGTCTGCCTCCGAGTCATCGCTCATACTCATTTGATAGAATCTCAATTTAGGCATCTTCTCAAGGTGTCACAGTCCTGCTTTGATAATCGTAGGTGTTCAAAGTTGCAAGTAAAAACTTGAAACTGCATCAACTTTTTAGCAGAGCCATATTTCACATAATAAAGCTGTTTGTTTATGTCTGAATACCTGAAAGCGTAAAGCTAATGTTTTCGGTTCGCTGGAAACAATTAGCTAGCTTTCTTCACATTGGAGGAATTTATTTTCTGTATTTTCTGACTTTTTAGAAGCAACATTTAGCCATTTTTTTGTGCCAGGAAGAGGCAGTCTTATCCGAGCCTGAAAGCATGGGTAGGAGTATTTTTAATGTCAACCATGCATGACTTTTTATGTTGAAGGAAGTCAAGACAGCTAGAGGAAATCTGCGGAGACTTATCAAAAGCATCCTATTTTCACAAGGGAGCAAATTTGACATTTCAACCCACAGGCACTCCAATAAGTAAGCACTCCTCCATCATGCTGGCAAATTGATACTTTTGTTTTCAGTTTTTCTTAGTTTAAGAGTCTCAGAGGTTATTTAAGGCCTTACATACCGGGGAGATACTATGGCTTTAACTTGGCTGCATTTGGCATTTATTTTGTGATCTGTTAGCGATCTGTTACCAATAAAGGTCAGTATTCCTGAGGAGGAAGTCAAAAGTGAGACAATTCAAAGAGTCCGGCTGACTATAATTGAATGGGGAGATTAATTAGGAATGTACTTGATGTACCGATAAAATTGGGGCAAATAATTCAGAACAAGACCTGTAGCAGAGTCACTGTTGTTCACACTGTAGAGTGAACAGCAGGGTGTGATGAATATCTGGTCACAAGGTTTTCAGCTGGTAAATAAATCCCCCAATTAATCAGGATTGTCATTAGCAGTAGCACATATCTGTCCCCTTATTGTTTCACAGGCCTGGGAAACACAAATAGGTGAAAAAACACCTATGTCGCGGGCAACCTTGTCAGTGTGGCTGCCATGGAATATTTGACATTTTTTGGGGCTACTATTGATCTGCTTAAGCAAACAGAGTACTGCAAATTGTTTCGTTGTGTCACATATTTATAACTATGAATATCCTAGTAATTTTGTATTCCACGTATCATCTCCTATCCTAATCCTAACCCGTACCTCTATCCCCCCCACAACTCCTTCTGTAGTCCCCTCTACCTCTATCTCTTGCTGTCACCACTGACTCTGATCAGTGTTTCTCCTCTGTATAGCTTATTGTCATAGTGATGATAAATGTAATATTGTGTCTACTCTGTAAGTCGCTTTGGATAAAAGCGCCTGCCAAATGCATAAACATACACATAAACGTATTCTTTGCTGTTTCTCAGGCCCTGAAGGTGATAGTCTCTATTATTTGATGTGTTTTTTGTGGCATATTGGCCTGTTTTGAATTTTTCCACAGGGAGGTTATTGTCAGTTTTTCAGCAAATATTTCAGAATGCACTCTTATTCTCCAAACCCAAGTGACATTTTTTTTTATTAAACTTGAGCTAGGATGGCTCCTTTGAACATATTAAATTTAAGAGCCCGTATTGTGCATACGTTTTGTAAATATAAATATGGAAAAAAAACACATCTGGATCTGATTCGTGGATAATGGTTCTTAGCGCGTACATCAAACTTGGTGATTGATAAAGTGAGCTTGCAGAAAAAAATGGCAGTATCAACAGATAACTTAAAAAAAAAATCATATTAGTAGTTTTTCTCTGACTTTTTGCCTGGATCTGATGCTAATTAATATACCAGTCATGCAGCTGAGACTCTCATTCATCATGGAGGCAGACAACGCCTGGGGAAAAGTCTAAAAATGTCCACTTTGGTTATTTAATTCCCATTTCTCCTTACCAATCTCAATGATTATGTGCAGATAGGGAAAAGTAAAAACAGAACAAATATTATTTTGTCTTTTTTAGAAACGCATGATTGTGTGCATGACTGTGGGGGTTTGCGAGCTTTCATTGCCTCCATGAACAAGCCCAGCAGGACAGATAACCATTTACCACCAGCGCTGAGTCAGCACATTCAGCCTCTCTTATTTCAAAGTGGCAGTCCGCCAGCCATCCCATGAAAGCAAGGAGAAAACTGAAAGTTGTTTTTGTGTCAGTTTTGCTGCCCTCTCTTCTTGCTTTCCTAGTTGCACTGTGTCCAGCTGACTCGCACTCAGTTTTAGTTCACTGGAATACCGCCTGCTAAATATGTGGTGAAGTGGCTTGTAGGGATCAGGATTGTGATATAATGCAACATCACGGACATATAGGCTTCAGTAGGATTCCCTTCCTTAGGCCAGTGTACTGATTCTGCTAGTTGAGTACATTTTCTTTTTTCCTCCTTATTTTAAATGTATTGAAAATAGGATGTGCGATCATGCAAACGTAACAGCTAGAAGAGCAATGTTAATAAAATGTCTTAAATACAAAATAAAGAGGGCTACCGGTTTGAGCCTCAATGTTTTTCATCTTTTAATTTTTGCTGAAAATAGTGTATAGTGAATTAAGCAATGGCTACGTAGTACTGATCATTTAAAAAATCCGATTGCCTGCAAATCTTTTTCACCGCGGCGGACAATTCCCCAAAACTAAACCTGTCCCCCCAACTCCTCAAGAAATGAAAGAAGTTAGATTGGCAGATTGGCTTAGAAAACGTTTGGATATAGCCCATAACATCTGATTTCTGGCCCAGTACAGACATAGGGCGTTTTTTTTCCTAATCTCTTTGAAGGTCAGAGCATTTTCTTCAGGTTACCCTTGAATCTGAGTATTAAATGCAAAGCTGGCTCTTTTTTATCTCACAGAAAGCAATGCACATTCAACAGCATTTTTTTAAATTAAAGACATACCAGCTAGTGTTAAAGTTATTGAGGAATTTCAATACTATAAGGCCATCATCAGGTTGATCCCTCTGCTTTTACCCTTTTGGAAAAATGTTGTGCAATGCTTGAACTGAGTACATAAATTAAAATGTAACGTGACAGGTTTATTTTATTTATGACTCTTCATATTTTACAAAACAGATGGACTGATTAGCTGAGTGAATGTGAAAAAAAAGGGGCTAATTATTAATGTTTCCAAGGCCAAAATGTGGTTACAGTCAGCCCTCGATTGTTAAAGGTTAAGTACCAAGTACAAAACAGATTTATTCTTTTAAGGAGACTATTTTTCTTTTTTCCAATTCCTTAAATTTTTTAAAAACTTTTAATAGTTCATTTGCATGACAAACATTTTGGAATTAGTAACAATGTTAAGACTCATCTCTACAATTATTTTGGTCAAACTACAACACATACAAAAAAAAAAAAATCAGCATCGCCAGATGAACCTGGCCGTGAATCACATTTGGTTGTTTCAAACGTAAAGATTTATCATATTTTCTTCACTTTCATATGACTTTTGTCTGTATAGTATTAAAAAATGTGAAGAGCTCACTAAGTATCTTATGATAACTTTCAAATACTGTTAAAAACAATGAAGTAGTAAGGACAGCAAACATCATCAGGTTGATCCCTCAGATCCTTTTTGGAAAAATGCTGCGCAGTGCTTGGACTGAATACATACATTAAAATGTAACGTGACAAAGGTTGAGGCAGGTTTGGCCTCACATTTTGGGAACAGATTTTATATAAACTGTCAAATTAATTAATCTATTTTTTATTCAGCACTATGCAGGTTGTGTTGCAACATAGCGAAAATGTAGCAAACACCGTTAAAAAACACCCGTTTACTATGTTTACACAGAAGAATTTGTCTGAAAGCTGCGTCAAAGATTTCGGGAACAATTTAAGGAAAAAAAAAATAACGGTGAAAAAAACACAACTGCGTCCTTTGCATTAGTGGAATTCTTTCAGCTTGCATTCTTTTGAGGTGTCACAAGACGCCTCTTCATGGCCTGATGACTATACAGAAGTTGCCTTTAAGTAGAGAAATGCATTATTCAGGAGGGTGCACTCTGGCATAAGAAGGGGAATCATAACCAGCAAAGAAACTGCTGATCTGTTTATGCTCTGATAGCTCTTAAAAAAATATACCAGCATGAAAATGTATGAAACCATTTTAAAAATGTGGAAATTTAGCATCACAAAGTCACATTATTTAGAATCTTTGCAATTATATGGTTTTCTCAGTTTAAAGCATTTAATCATTAAGAGGAACTATGACTTGCTAATGTTTTAGCACAGATGTTTGTTAGGATTTGGTTATAAATACTCACTTTAGCATAGTATGCTATCACATGATCTATGTAGATTACTGATTGTTTTATTTCTTTTATAACTATATGAAGTCTCTGGCTGTAACCACAGATTCTCTTTGCTCTATCTTTTCTTTCTCTCTTTTCTTTCTCTGTTGCATTAGATCCACGTCTTTCAGTCAACACATACACACACCATTTGGTACCACATTCCAATGTCATCAACATGAATTTACGATCCGGCTTGTTAGTCTGCGAGGTAACTAACCAATAGGACTTGGTTGTGTCCAGTCCTCCTTTTGAGGGGTGTGCCTAGCCAAGGAGACAAAGACCCATCACCCCCAGATCTCGGAGCTCTTTGCCGACTGAGACCCTGAGAGAGAGGTTTCCTCTGTAAAGAGCCCGGCGCTGAAATACTTTACCTGTGACCCAATAAATGTCAAATTTTTACTCTTGATCGACTCTGGTTTATTCTCAGGTTTCCAACTAAAGAATCGGGCTAACATGTTACAGAAAGATGTCAAATATAAGCTTAGCTTAAACAAGGTTAGCTCACAGAGTTTTGGTAGGGAAAGTCATATTTGATGGACGTTGTGGACTTTATTCTTGCTTCTAATGTTAAGTATAAAGACCCTACAAAAGCTCTGTTTTGTGCAGAGGAAAGGGAAGCAGAAAGTGAAGGAATTTAACTCTGCACTCAAACTTTGAACCAAGTCTTGCACTGTAAAAAAAGGTAGAAATGGAGGTAGTATGAAGGTGGTGAAGGTGCCTCAGAAGTAATGTGGACATTATAACCCCTAAAGGCTTTCATTTATTGTGTACATTTTCAGTAGTAGAATGGACATTCCCTTGTCCTTTACTTTACTTACTTTTTAGTTAAGCTGACTTGTGAAACTAGCTAAACATTGTCGTTAGCGTGTTTGCAGTTATTAATTATGTATGGGTGGTAATAAGTAAATACTAGTTTTAAGTCATAATGATTAAATTTTTTTCTTTATTCATAATAAAGTCAAGCTAACTTTGTAAGGCTAGCTTATATAGCATTGGTATTAGCTATCTAACCTAATAATGTTCATGTCATCTAAGGTGATTATTTTTAGTTGATTACAGGGTAAATAAATTGAGGTAATGGTTGGTATTGCTTTTTAAAGAAAACTTTCTAGAATGAAATTAATTTCTTGTTACAATACAGTTTTCATCAAAAATACTCATTAATACATGGTACAGGAAATCAGAAAGGACTCTTAGACAGGCATGCATGGCAATAAATGTTCCTCTTCCACCCCCTTCTAAGATTTACTCATACACAAACATGAGTGCAGTTTGCTGTGCTGCAGTGATTGTTGGCCTGCCCCTTAGAAGGAGGAACGCAAAGCCTGGATGAGCATTAGTGTTTTCATAAGAATGATGTGCAGTATTTTATGTGTACAGCAGCAGCAGTGGCAAAGTAGTGTAAGTCCATGGGTGAAGGCCCACAACAATGATTTATCTCTTTTGTATGTGTATGTATGTGTTTCTTTCTGAAGTGAAGTAAAGATGGAGTTGTTTGAGCTTCAGAAGCTTGCTGGGTTTGTGTGTATATACCATCCTTCACTTTTGTGGGTTTGTTAAGTCCCCTGTGTAATTTGTCAGAAGGAATGCATGCTCATGGAGTACAGTTAGGGGACTGCTTGGTGTTCCTGCATGGAGTCGATTCAGACTGTGGCATAACTTCTCATTGCATAACTGTGTTAGCACATGGATCATTCTACCGCCTCTCAATTTCCACTTTGAATGTTATTGCTCTCCTGCGATTTCCGAGTTTGACACAACAAAACGATAAAGGTGAATAACCACATGGGGCAGAAAAAATGTCAAATATTCCAGAGTCACATATGCCTTAGGTAGGACAGAATTGTTTGGGCAGAAGATGACCTGGGCTTTGGCTGTGGTTTTTGGCATGCTAATCTTGGTGGTTAAATTCACCAGGGGAATGGAAGACGGAGATTTGAGGGAGTCTCTGAAAGCATTAACAAGAGTCTCTGCCCATTGTGTCTCTAAGTGTCAGGCCATAATATTTGATGTGTGACTATTGAACACTGCGGCTCAGAGGTCGATAAAAGAAGACTCTTCTCCGACTTGCCCAGGGATGCCTCTCTCATCCATCTTTGCTGCAGCAATTTTTTTGTCTTTTTCATTTTTTGTCTAATTTCAAGCAGACCTTAAAAGGAGGATGAAATGAGGCTGGTGTTTTAGCCGAATGTTGAGATTTATTCTTCTATTGAATGAGGCATTCTGCTATGATTAATTTGCAGGGTTGAAATTGATGTTTGAACATTCCGAACTGCATTTTAGGTTGTTTGTTTGATCAGGTTCTTAAAAAAAACTCAACATAATTGAGCATGGTAGAATATATTTGTGTTCTGTGTGCTTTTCACTGCTTAATATTCTTTGATTTAAAGAGGGCAGCCCTCTGACTATGTTCAGGTTTTCAAGAATGAAGTTAATCCAAGATCAACTTTTCCTCTGCAAGATTATTGCAGTTCAGCTGACCCTGCGCTGAGATCATCATGGTCATAAATCTGAGGCTGAGATGTGAAAATATTCCATCCATGAGCTGCACTGTTTAACAGGAAGGCATGAAAACATGTATTTACTGTAATAAGGAAAGCAGTGTTGTGCTTTCCCAGACATTTTACATTCATTGTCTTTCAGTGTCATTGAGTATCTCAGTCTTCATTAAACCGGGACTATGTGTCCCGACTGGCCTGGAAACACCTCAATCCTGGCCTGAGAGGGAAGTCTGGGTTTCCCTGCTTCGGCTGCTGACCCGACCCCGGATAAGCGGTGGAGAATAGATGGATGGATGGATAGAGTCTTCATTAAAGTCTTTATTTGGACACTTACAACTAAGTGAGATTTTGGCATTCTCATCTTGATTAAGCCTGACTGCAGAGAGGATAGGTTTGCATTGAATTTGAGGAAAAAAAGCAGTCCTGGTCTTTCTCTTGGTTGCTCTACATATTCAGAGGAGAAAATAAATAGGTATTATAGTCAATCCCATCTTTACTTTGAGATATCACTCATGAGGTGAAACGAGAAGCAGTAAAGAATTTCAATGATCTTTGGAGCCTTCTCTTGGCTGGCCTTATACACAATAGCCATTCTTTTGTGCTTCAGAGGCGGCATGGATTTAAAAAATCCGAAAACACACTGCCTGTGAAAGGGAGCCATGCAACGTCACCTCTTTCTTCACAGAAGCCAAAAATGAACGGAATGAAAATTTTGGTAATTGATTAATCATTCCTTCAAACTCCAAACAAAATTGGTTATTTTACGCTTCTCTTTTGCTTTGTTATCGTTTTTAAAATAGATTGTTGGAAATAAAATGAGCTGCCTTAAAAAAGGATTAACAGCTAAAGGTGTCTTAATGGAATACACCCTACAGCCTCTTTGAAATAATGCATTATTCTTATTCGTAATTCTGGTCTTAGGGTTTTACATATAAGAATGCTTACATTGCTTAATGTTAAAAAGCAGAGGTAGAATAATTAAAAACAAAACAAATAAAAAGATTTATAATTTCTCAGAAAGAAAGCTTTTTTCTTCCTCAAAGCATCCACACCCAGCAACTCTTGTCCTTACCTTCAGCATGTTTCTTTAGCCCTGTGAGATAAATGCTCAGGCAGATTGTGCCCCAGATGTTGATCGGGGTTTCGGGCTGCCGTCGACCTACCCTGTGTTTCATTTTAAAGACGAGTAGCAGAGTACACTTTGAAGAGGACGGATCTAACTCAGCCAAGACTGTTCCGAGATAAAACACCACAGACAGCAAACAAAGACAGACTCTTAAACACAACAGCAAGCAACTTTCAGAACCAGAAGCAACGAGAAGGACGTCTCTTTTTGCTCTCTTTTGTGAAGCACATCTCTTATCTGTCAGGCTGTTTTGCCCTATAGGGATTTAAACCATCTCCTGAATATCTTCTGTTCACGTTTAACCAGAAAATCACTGAAAATGTACAATATACCAAGATTTTCAGAATATTTCCAGCATGTTCCAAAAGTGAAATCCATTTTTGTAGGGAGTCTAGCAGCACCAAAGGTTTTATTTTTATCCCCTTAACACCAATGGTAGAGCTATGATATAAAAATATAGATATTGAAGAAAAAAGTAATAGTGAAAAAAAGAAACCAAAATCAATGGGCAGACATTTTGAAAAATTGGAGGGTAGAAGATAAAGAGGCCTACAGAGGTGAGCTTTTTTGGTTTACTAAATGCTCTGAAACTCAAAGCTAACATTTTACGATCTGGGTTACTGTTACGGTTTTAAGATCTGGGAGACTGTCCCTCACACAACAGCATTTTAGCTCTTTCTGCTCCACCTGTTGTCTCTTCCAGGTCATATACTCTGAAATCTAAATCTAGAAGTGTCTGAGTCTGGATTATGTTCCAGATAAAAGAGACAAAAATGCATTACCAATAGTGCCATTTTAAATTGGAATTGAGTTGGAATTGTATTAACCAGTGGTCAATTGATTATTACAGATGTTGAAGCGTATAAATTGTGAGCTGCACAAAATCCAAACCATTGTTTCCATAGAAAAACAATGCAAATCAAAAGCTCAAACATTTTCAACCCTTAGTGGTTTTGGACTTTTCAGGGTCTTTTCCCTGTTGGATTCGTTTGGGGGACCCAGATGCTGCGTCCACTCCTGGAGCTCGTGCTTTGCCAGAAAATAAACAGAAACATTGTCAAATATGTTGCCAGCTTGGTCATGAATCACTGCAGGAATATAAAATGAAAAAAGCTAAAAATGGTATTCAAAATATTAAAGAGTGATGTAATAACTGCTACAGCTGGTGCAGAGGTCTGACAGCAGAGAAGCTGGATTGTGGAGATGTTGCTAAAGCTGAGGCATCAATGCAAACTCTGAAGGTCTTGTGTTTATGGTGGAGCCATAACCCCGCAGTGTTTTCACAGTTCATTAGACATCATGCTCAAATTTCATTTTAATGAAGCCCCCCCCGGTGTTTGTTTGCTATGATTAAATATTCTGTTATTGTATTTTAACCATGTCACAGTTGCTATGTAATTTAGTTTTATTTGATGGCATTCAACAGAGTCGGTGTCACTCCTCAGTCGCATGTAAAGCATCTGTTGATAGCGGTTCATATAGTCTGTTTTACAAATGAGCATAAAAACGTTTCCCAGTCATCCTATTTGACAACTACCTTGTTCAGTGTATTTTTTTTAAGAAGCAGTTGATTCTAAGAGGAAACACCAACATCTTAGAAATTCAAGCTTAACATCAATGCTAAAACCTGCTCATTTCAGGACTAGATGTGAGAATTCCTTAAAGCTGGGGTCACATGATGATTGCATGCTATTGCAAAAGCTTCCGCTGTTATTAAAGACTGTTGCAGCTGTGTTGCACCTCCGGAGATATGTGAAGCTTAATCTTAGAGCTGTAATGGAGCTGTTGGCTGATAAGCCATGCTAACTGCTTATTATTCTGGGCCTATCAGATAGCAGAGGGCATAGTGAAATGGGGGGAGTGGACAGAGTGAGTGAGAGAGAGAGATTGAGAGGGAAAAAGATCAAATTGAGATGCCTTGAACAGACCTCCCTCTGGGTCGAGCGTCTTCATCGGAAGTCAAGAGTCTTGTGCCCATTTATTAAGTAAAATTCCCAGATTAGGCATTAATCAGTTCAACAGACACAATTTCTCCTTTCCCAGAGCTGCAGAGTGCTGTGCCGACCAGCTTTAGCACCATATGGTGTGGCTGTGCACCACCTTCTCGCCTGGGCACAGGAGATTGAGTCTCAAACGGGGCCATGCTGCAGGCTCTGTGACGACTGCATTTTGTGTGAAATCCTTTCGCTGCTGATTTGCCACAAAAGCACTGCACATGTCGTCTCCTCTCCCCTCATTCAAGTGCGTTCCTCCTCTCACACTCTCAAAGCACTGCGGCATTTCGCACGGAAGTGGAAGAGCCTCAGGTAGCAGTGCCGTGGCTTTTCTCTGCATCCCAGCGTGGGAAATGTGAATCCTGGCCTGGAGCCAATGTATGGTCAGATGAGCACTGCTCTCCATTGGAGAAGAGCTTTACTTATTTCAGAGTCTGTTTGCTTGCCGACGTTCCTCCTCGCCGTTTCAGCACACAAACGCACTATATCCAGCCAGCCTGACATTGTGTGCTGATGGTTTGCACCTTCATTGTGCACACCCCCTTCGCACTTAAGGCAGTCATTAGCCAACAAAGGCTGAGTGCTGCTATTGCTAGGTGGGCAGCAGCAGGATATGGGATGTGTTTGGCTGCAAGGGAGTGCTGCAGCCGGGGGCAAGCAACAGGCCCATCTGTGCCAAAAAAGCATGCATCCAACAGCGTCTTGAGTTTCTGAATTGTTCGCATCTGACCACACTGCAATGTTGCGCTGATAGTCTTTGTCCCCAGCAAAAATCTGTTGCCATGAACACTCAGGAAAAAAGTGAATAGAAATTGCCCTGGGGCTGATATTGTGGCTTTTATTTTCCCATTTAACGTAACAAAGGTGATATCATTTGCTTACTCAATACATTTCTACCCCTTTGCAAGGTCACAGAACACAAAATGAATCCAGCCCCTGCAAAAACTGGTGTTTGATCGTCTGCAGTGCGGGAAAAGTCTGGAAAAAATCCAATGATTCCAAATGTAATGGTATCTTTTTAAAAACGCTCTAAGCAACTGCTTGGAAACTTTTATAAGGCATCCTGTGTAATGCCTGCTGATCCATGTTGATCCCTGAAAATAAGCACAGTATAGGAGCATGACTACAACTCAAAGCAACCTGTGAGGAGATGAGTCCTGCCGTGAGGGCTCGCTGAGACCTATTGTTTCCTCTTGATTTATGGCCTTCTCCGTGACTTCTGAGTGTGAAAGGAATTGGAAAAACCACCTTTGAGGTGCAGTGTGCATAAATGGCGGTGCGGTTTTGTTGTGTCCTTCCTATATTACATCACTGAGGCTTGTATGTGTGTTCTGCTCTCTGGATTTGTTCCCACAGAGGACAATTCTCTCTGATGAAGGTTTCAAGGGCACACTCTTGCAAAATGCAGCAGAGTATGACCATTAGCACAACGCGTATGAGGGTTGACACAAGGTTTTGTTATCACTTCTGCATGGGGAGGACACAACAGTCAAACCTCCCCTAAATTAAAGTTGTATTTTTAACTTGAGCATTTGGGCCATAGATTGATCTCGACACATGAAATATGCATCAAAAAGCCTCAGAAGACGAAAGTGAGCAGTTTCAATAAAAAAAAAATGTATTTCCCTAGAAGCTCCCTGTTCTGCTGCATACTCCTTGGGACTGGTAATTGACAAAATAAGGCTCTCATTTTAAGAAAAGCGTATATTTTTTGTTGAAAAAAAAACGTTTATATAGATCAGTTGTCCTCTAAAGAAAATCAAACTAATCTGAGCCTGGCGCCAGCCGAGCTCATGCTGCGGGAAACAAAGAAGGGATAAATCATGAGGCAAGACTTCGAACTTTCTGCTGGGAGTTCACAACAGACTTGACAGTTTATCTCACTGTTAACATCCTTAATTTATTAAAGGAGAATTGTTGAAACAAATATTTACTTATTAGTTTCCTTAGAACAGGAATAGTTTAATGACTAGTTTAATGACTAGTTTAAATGACTGTTTGAACCTTTGGTTTGTTGAACTCAGTGTGTTTTAGCACGTTTGAGCTAACTTTGTCATGTTATTTGTGCATCTTACAGAAATTTAGCATACTAAGTGACATGTGTTGTACTTATTTTAAGTGTTAATAAAGAGAAATATAAGAACTGGGTGGATAATATTCAACTCGGTCAATGGCAACAGCTTCTAATCTAAGTGCCAATGTACCACATGTCTGCTGCATGTGGGAACGGTTCGCTATAATGAGTCTGCCCATTCGGACCAATGATTTTGAGGGTTATGTAGACAAGGGCTATTCTGAAAGCAGTTTTGTCAACCAAACAACTATATTTAGTGACTTTTCTCACCTGTCTGGTATATTTGTTTTCTCAACAAGTGATTAGCGACAAATTTTGTAAAAAAATGAATGCGTGTCACCGCACATAAATGCACCAATCAGTTGGTGTCCTCTTACTGTCCCCAGCGAGTACTGCCCTGAGCCCTTCCACTTCTCAAACACTATTAGGTGGTCAGTCTCACAGGAGTTTCGTCTGGCAATAAATGTTCTGTGCAGAACAAGGTTCTGAGATCTGTATTTTTAATACAGTGAAAAAATGATAAAAGAATGAATAATGTGTGTCATGTTAATATGTCTTTTTGGGGTTTTTGAGTTTTGCAAGTGAGGGAAAAAAAATTGATTAGATCGAATGCAGGAAATAAAACAAAGGCAAAACAAACAGGTTTGGAAAAATCGTTTGTGCATGTGCTTGCACCTTAGGGTTTGTATTGCATTTTTTCAAAGAGTAAATGAGATAAAGGAAAACTTCAAGTGGTTTGGGTCACCGCCCAAGTCCTGTTTGAAATTGATGAGAGATGCAGATTTATGACTGAAACTGAGGTGCAGACAAGTTCGTTCTGCGAGAGAGAACAAAAAGCCCTCTGTTGGGAAAGTTCTGTAGGTCATACTGATGTTTTGAGGTGGAATCCCATATAAGTATTCACTGAAGGTCGCCTCATCAAGCAGCCTGCTGACAGTCGCTTATCAGCGCTTATCTTTATGAATAGTTGCCTTCAAACAACAATAACTCGAACAAATGCGGGTGGGAGTGGTCTGATTGTGCAAACGGCTCTTCAAATCGCTCTGACCTGTTTGTTGTGTTTAGGCATCAGTTGAAAACAGCTGTATCTGCGGTCTGAGTGGCAGGAAACCATTTTGACGCTTGGAGATAATAGCATTGGAGAATCTGGTTTGGGGAGATCAACCACAGTGACAGTCTCTCATTAAGTGGAACACAGTGGAGGCTTCTTGCAGAGACAATTACACCCTTGCTGCGAAGAATGCGGCAGCACTTTTTGGAAGGGACTGATTAAACTGGAGCATCATACACCTGGGTTAGTTTTCTGACTGTGAATTCATTCATGTGCCACACGTGCCGAATGCACCCGGCTGGAGGTGGAAAACGCCATATGTAATTGTTCTCTGGCGTGGGGAGTTGATTGTTGCTCTCATCAGGTTATGTTTAGTTGAAAAGACGCAGTGATGGTTTTAGGACTTATTTAGAAAAGGATATCTACATGAACCGACAGGAGGAATGGCTCAATAAGAAACCTGTGAAGGATAAGGCCCTGTAAGTAGTACTGATCAGAGAGTCATATTTGTGGCTCAGCATTGACAGCTCTCTGACAGGCCAGCAAGCTTAGTCTTGCAGCCATGTCTCTCCTTGCCCTTAGGTTGGTGATGATGATGCCTCTTGAGCCTCCCGAACTTTCCCACGCCCATATCCTTGTTTTTCCTGCTGGAAACTCTTGTTTGAATCCTGTGAAATTTGCCTCTATGTACCTGTGCTGCCCTCCTCACACAGCATCAGCTGTGAGAAAAAAATTGATGTGCCTCTGAATGTCTTATGAGACAAAAGTCTGTGTTTTTGCCCTCCAAAACAGGGTGGAAATGTCAGCTTCTGTTAGATTGAAGCTATTTGTAATTTGTTAACAGCCCTCACTGTAATGTCTGGACTAATATTCATCTGAGATGCAGCAGAAGTCTAGATTTTATTGTTTGTTCTGCTTGCGCATGCTCTTAAGGCATATGCAGTTATAGTGGAGGATGAAAATGTTTTTTTAGGCTCTGGGGGAAGAGCTTACAGCAGGAATGTAAAGTTTGCAGTGATTGTTCTACTCCCCATAGTCTATTAGGGAGGACCCGGGAAGCTGAGAGCAATAATGGAGCACTTCACTGGTAAGCGTTGGGATGCTGTCTCAAGAAAAGAGTGCATTAATAGTGGAATACAACACACTTCATCTCGGTAAACATGGTGGTATGTGGGGAAAAAAAGGCTCTGTGTGATACCCGTGTTGTTCTTTTCAATGTTAACATCAGTTGTCAGAGTGTCAGTGACAGCTCATGTGTTTATGTGTGATATCAGTGAATGGGAGAGGTGTCCTTGAGCCTCCTTACCCTCTCTGTGAGCGAACTCTCTGTGACAGGCAGTAGCGAGGTCTGGATATGTTAGGGTGTGACATGCCAGACAGAGGCTCCTCTGCCTTCCAGATAGAGGCAACATAGTTGTTGACAAAATTATGGGATACTATCCAATACAGAAGCAGATGTCCAGTGACCTTTGAGTGGGGTCAGATATTGGAAGCTGATATCACTTTAGAAAGCTTATTTTCACCAATGAAGGGCCTACATAGCATTGACAGTACATTTGCCATCCAACTTTGAACGACTGTCCCAAATATTGTAACAGATAATTTTTTTTTTTACAAAAAATATGCCCCGGTTCTCATGATACAGCTTTTTTTTAGAGTGATTAACATGTAATTACCAAAGGTGTACTTTCAGTAAAGATGTATACAGATACATCCCTTTGAGAATACTGGGAAAGTTAAATTGTTAAAATGCAAAAATAGTCCCAAACCTAGGCGCTGTATGTGACAGGTGTAAATAGATACCGACCACATTTGCCACACATCATCCTCTACCTGTGTTAGTCACTATTTTTTTGTCCCGGTTTATCTGTGGAGGGTAATTTCTTTTTCCTATATATTAACAATATCATTAATTCTGTTTGAATGGAATAGAATGCAGCCACTCAACTCAGAACTGCAGGATCAGAGATGTAATGCACATTTTTCTAAAGTCTCTGATATCTTTGTGTACTATGTAAATATGTTACCTGGTCCGTAACTTTGGATTCACATTTTTCACATTTTCTCACAAGTGTATGCTAAAACATCTGGATGGACTTGTTTTGCCTATCTTGTTGAATGGCGGTTTGTCTTACTGGTGCTGTGTCTTGCGGTTCTTCACCTCATTAAGCCATATACACTGTGCTTGTGTGTTTAATGATGCAAACCTTAAAAAAATACTGCAAAGCATGCCATGAAATGTGAAAAATAAAGAACTGATCAATGAAACTGCTAGCTTTGCTGAACACATTCTAGCAGAGGCAATGCAGTAACCTTTGTTTCACAATGAGTTTTGGAATGATGGGAATGTACAGAGAGCATGCCTTGTGGTTCAAGTCTTTTACAATCGTTCTGTAAGACTCAAAGTCCACACACAGAAAGGTCCCGGACCTTGGGGACTCAAACCAGGAACCCTCTTGCTGTGAGGCAAAATCAGGTAAAATCAGAAATCTCTCCTTTTAAAGTGTAGCTGAATGACATACTGACCACTGCTTGAACTAGTTAAGCACTTCCATGTTTTCCTGCCAAAATTGAGTTACCCTGAATTTTCCAGCATTCTAACTCCATTAGGCTGAGTGAAATGTTTTCATCACTAGTGGTTGTAGTTCTTTGTAGAACCAAGGTTGTATAAGTAAATTAAAGATAACAACAAACGTCTTGGCATTGTGCCTGCTCAGTGTTAACATGCCAAAAAATGGAGTTTAGCTAGTTTCACAATGTTAAGTAGTTTAGTGACAAATTGTAGGAAGAAGCTAGTCAGATACTTTTAATGGCGTGTAAAGGTGCTGTTCGATGCCCATCAGTGATGGATGACTTAAAATGCCCAGAAAAGTAGAACAGCACCCAATAGTTGAGTGAGGGATTGTGGCTCCTCTCAGTAATTATGCTGTTGAGGTTTTTGCTGTTGTTTGTGACACTTGGTTGTTAAGACTTCGTAAGACTCCATTGTTGTCTAAAAAAAAAAGCACAGCACAATTTCATTTAGCTGTCATTTTAGACTGGAGTACTTGCGCGGAAGATATCTGTCTGAAATCGCCTACTGTTTCTTATTTAGTGTTATTACTGTCTGCCAGTGCTTCACTTCCATATATAAATTCGTCCACCATTTAATGTTCTGCTATGAATTTTCTTAATCATCCTGTGTTTATCACATTATTTGCAGCCTGCAAGATGCCATTTGGAGAAAACAGTCTTTTTTCCAGTTCAGTACTCTCATTGTGCTCTTGATTACATAGCATGATCAGTGCATGATAATGGATAAAATCACAGAGCTGTGGATTGAGATTAGGGTTGTGTGCTTTGGCATGTAGCGATGGCCGTGTGCTGTCATTGTTCAGATGACACGGCGGTTGTGAGTGCGAGCAGATACCAAGGGGAGGTCAGCTGCTTCTGTCTGCATCTCTGTCTCGGTCTGGCCAACTGTCCCAATTTTCTGCTCTGTTGCGGCCAACCAGAGGGATGGCTGTGTTATATTTCCTTTAAGTTGAGATGCCACATGAGCTTGCATCCTCCCTCTTTTCATTTCTATACCCCCCTCTCTTTTTTTCTGTTCTTCGCTACTTGTTTGGGGTTTTTTTTTATTTTTATTTTTTACACAGAGTGAGAGAGGAGCGGGTGTAAAGAGAAGGACTACTCGAAGCTGTTACCATGGCAACTGCCTCTCAGGCTTAGCCAGTTCTCTTCAACATACATGCATGCTCCCTCGCTTACTCTCCCCTCTCTTGCCTGGCTAAGATTAAAGCTTACCTCTGATGCGAACGAAGAGACACAGAAAGAGGCAGAAGAAACAAAGGAAAAGGCTGTGCTTGTTAGGGGAGAGTAGCTTTCAGAACTCTCAGAGATAGCAATATGCTGTTTTTCTCTGATGAATTATTATAACTGCGATGGCATATATCAAAGGCGGGCCTTGTCAGTGAACTGCAGGCAGTGTACAACAAAGGAAACATGTTCTGCATTCTTTCCTTTACGATTCTTTCTTTTCCTTTGCAGAGGCCTGTGTCAGGTGGCTGATTGTGGGTAATGGTCTGTGACAGGAAATTAATGTATTTTCAGGGTTTCACTAGTCCACGCTATGGCATCAGTCTGTGCTAGTTTGACCGTCGCCCTAAAATGTGTCATGGTTGTCCGTGTGCTCAATAAAATGTGTCGAAAGGAAAGTGAAAAGCGTGTACAGCAGAAACAAAAATATTCCGACTGGAGCCATTTATACCTAATTTGTTGCCACGAGCGCAGCTGAGATACTGGCTGGAGGTGAATTTGTTGTGTCATGAAGCTCAGTGGATGCTAAGTAAAAGGGGGACGTCAGCTTTTCTCTCTCTTGAATGAATGCAGATGTAACACACACATGCACACAGACACACACACACACACACAAACACACACTAACACACACACACAGAGGCACTTGTAATCTCCATGCAGTCATGAAACACATACACATTCTGATCCTTTTCCCTTACTTCTCCTATAGAACACACTGTCTTTCCTCTCCAGCTAGTTTTACATGCTGGCCGCATCCACCGTTCAACCACTGACAGATAATTGATTTAGCTACTTATAACTGAGTGTCCAACTGGATTAAACAGCCAGTGGAAAATTGTTCCCTGAACGGACATATCAATCCATGCTTTTCTTTTGTCCTCAATGGATAGATTTTAATTTATGTCAAATCCCTGTGACTCTGTGTAATGGTGGTGGTGGTGGTGGTGTGTGTGTGGGGGGGGTCACCCTCCTCTAACCATGAGCAATATGTCAAGACCTTCTTCTTCTTAGAGTTGGGAGTGGGTTGTTTGTCCTCTGAGCCAGCTCAAACCAGTCGCGTTATTGCCGTGGTCATCAGTTGAGATCGTTCGCGATCCCATGGTGCATTGCGCTGATGTGATTTGTCACTCGCGTAGCAGAAAGCCGCCGGGGTCAAACTGAGGCTTGATAATGCACCAGACCCCAGAGTCTTTCTGCAGATGAGTGTTATCCCTAGGTGCTATATTGAGAAGATCCCACTCAGCATATGTTCACACGTTATAATGTGCCTTGTCTGACTGGAAGAAATAGTCACAAGATGACACATTCTGTAGTCAGAGGCTTATTTTCCTCTGATAGGAAATCTGCAGAGTGTTTTTTAAAATCAATCCAACCCAGATCACAAATGTTTCATTTCAGGGTGCTTTCTCTGATGATGACCTGGTGCTTTTCTCCCCCAAATGGATAGACACATCTGCATAATGCTGAGCAAAGCACGATAACCTTAGTTTGTCTTTGTTGTGGTTGAGCCGTCACAGGAGAAACAGTTTTCCTAAAACGGCTTCACTGTCTTCAGAAAAAAAGGAGCTAACTCTTAGCTGTAATGAGGGCAGGCTGAATTCTTCACACACGCTCACAGCTGTTTGTCACTTTCATGCGACTCTGCTGGTGGGTCCAGTGTCTGATGTCTTCTTTTATCCTTTTCAGGAGTAGTAGCTATACTGTAGGAGGGAACTACAACTTCTCTGGTATTGGTGTCATCCTAGTTTAGGTTTCATGTATGACACCTAGCGAGCTGTAGTCCAGCTGGTCCCTGTTGGTGATATTGTTAGATTAATAATAAAAATGGATGAGGCCACCCAATACCAGTTGTACAATGTTGATGCTAAATGCCTGAGAATATAACATGTCTGGGTTTATTAACATTTTTCAGTCAAGTCTTAGAATCCACATCAGCCAGAAGTAGATACAGGCAATATGTATGGCTGATGTTAAATTAGCTGCTTGGTTTACTGTGTTAAACCGTTTCTAAAGTGGCTGTTAAATGTGCTACTTTCAACGATATTTCTGCAGAAGATGTGCCCCCAGTGCACACCTCTCTAAACTGAAAAGTGGCTTCTTTCCACTTTCATTTGTGGCTAACAGTCATTCCATCCGCACCTGTAACCTGAAACTGGTGATGAGCTGCAACGGATTACCAGGGAAGTTCATGCTAAAACACAAACCAACTTAGAAAAGACATATCAAGCTCGAAATCCTTGCTCTATTAGATGTCTTTATTTTCATATCATATGTTCTCTGTTGTGTTTCTACTGTCTGTAAATCAGATTCATCCCACTTGGGGTTATAGACTAAATTATTTAAAGCATATATGCAGCACCTGCTCAAATGTTTGAAAGGGGTTTATTTAACTCTCATTATGTCTGTATCTGAGCTTGTTTTGATTAGCTAAATTTGATTATTATCTGGCTCAGTGAGATTTTAAAATGAAAACATATGACGCTGTAGTTGTAAATGCTTTCGTATCAAGCAAGAACAGCTTTCAGAATTTTTGGTTGCATGTGGGATTCATGTGTTGGTGCCAGCATAGTTTGGCACAGAGGTGTTTGTGTTTGGCATTTTTCCCTTGCCCCAATTTCTTTAAATTGTGCTGACTGAGAGATAGACCGCATTATTCTTATTGACGCAGCAATTTGGAGAGTTGGCTCTACGTACTTGAAATATCTATATGTTTGCTATTCTTGTGCCTTTTTCTCAGGTTGGTGTGACCTTGCAGAAGCAGCAGAGGGAGGCCCAGTGGCGGAGCTAACAGCAAGCTTGGAGTCCTCCCTGACAGCAGGGGGCAGCGGCCAGGATGCAAGGCTCAGCCTCTGATAGCAAGATAGCCAAACAGGTTAGCATGGAGACAAAGCATCATAGCCATGTCATCCAAAATGCAATTTAAACTTTTATTCAGTAAATGTAGTCGTGTTTTAAATAATCTCAGGCAGCATTCCATTTAAGGGACACGTAGCAAGAAAAACAAGCAAACAAGACATCAATAAGCTGCTGCATATAAAAGAAAATACATGATCATGTTTTTTATGAATAAAAGTATGGCATACATTTAATTTCCCTAAAGTTTCAACTTGAAAAAAAGCTAAGCAGCGGAACATTTTAGGGTCAATGTATCAGAGAAAAATATCCCTTATATATTATGTAATGTTCACTCATGTTTTTGAATATATTTTTGTTAAGATATATATTTCCTTAAAATGTAAAACGAGGTGGGAAAAAACCTTAGTAAGTAACTATCTCTTATCTGGTCACTTAACAGGTCTGCCACAAGTTTAAAGCATCAACCTAACACCAAGTGACTCTAAATTTCTGTCTGTATTTGTGTCAGGAGCAGAACTCCAAACATCTCCACGAACACAAAGAGATGGATGACATGTCTGAGAAAACCTCCCCGAACAAGACCCTCAAATCTCCCCAGAAAGGCTCCAAAAGGATTAAAACGGCCCCCTTCAAAGTAACCCTGTTGGATTCCTCTGTGTTTGAAGGAGAAATTGAGGTACATGCAATGAAAAACAATTAGCGTTCACGCATTTTATGGAATAAGGCAGCAGACCGACTTTGTTGATATTTTCCTTTGTGTGCACTTTTGTGAGTGCTGCAAAGAGCAGAGAGAAGGGTTAAACAGAAGAAAAGGGAGCGCCATGCTGATAACTCACCGGGAAGGCAGAGCCAAAGAAGAAAGTTACATTTTCTGTGTTTCACACAGCATTAGCAAGTTGTATTAGTCTTCCCCTTACAGAAGACGCCATTTGCCTGTGAAGAGAAACCGAGGACACACACGAGAGGAAAGAAGAGACAGAATCCACAATAGCCCGTTAAAGCTATTATGCTTATTTATTTATTTTTTTTAACTCAAAGCACTAGACAATTCTGCTTCCACAGCTTTAACTTTTTTTTCCGCGAAACATCTTTGCTGGATTGTGCCGGAAAGAATTGATATCCAATTTACTCCACTGTGGAGACGAGGCATCCTGTCATGCCGCTCATGATTGGATCAGTTTTTCACTCCACTCAAAATCTTTGTGGACAAGAGCAAATTCAGGGCATGAGAAGGGTGTTAGAGCCCGCTGCCTCTGTGCAAGTTTCTAGAGCCTTTTGTTGTTGTTTTGGACTGAGAGGCCTATTGGCTCTCTATTCTTTCATGAGATCAGCTCTGTGATGCAATGTTGGATATCTGACTACAACGGATTATACATGGGAAAAGTGTTGGGCCTGTAACCAGGATAACAGGAAATGGGTGCTGTGACATACTAACATTTGCATATGACAATTGGAGTTGTGTAAGTCTAACCACCTTAAAAGTTCATATTTGTTATGAGCCTCTTCTCCAACACAACCCTAACCCAGAAGGTACAGATTCATGTTTTTACGGAAGGAATGGGAACAAATGACAAAACTAGGTTCCTTTTTGACAGGCTGCTAACAGCGAACTGCCTAAAAACAGTGTGTGGATTCAACTTCAACTTATCCCTTTAGTTAGGTGTCTTTTTTCATTGCTCAGGTAATTTGATAGGTCAGGGTTAACGATGTACCACGGATGATATGAGAACCAGCAAAAGAGCAGCCAAAGGCATATGCACAAAAAAAACCTGAAAATCTTTTACTAACTAATTACTAACTAAGAGTGCCTTTCAATATCTATACAGATTTTAAAATTAATTTAATTATTGCAATATTTAAAAGACATGCTACTGCTTGGATCCCTATTAACAGCCTCTTACACAGATTTGAAACAGGCTGCTGAAAAATTCATGGTTGTTACGTGATTGCAAGCCATGTGCTGCCAAGTAGAAAATAGAAGAGCAACGTTATTATGTTATGGGCCCACCCCCGTGAGGCTTTTGCACAAGTGCATGAAACTTTGTGTGTGTGTGTTGCAATGATGTGGGAGGAGGAAGTGTGAGGTAAGACCATCAGGAATGCTCGATGTGCACCAACATCTCTTTCAGCACTGCAAAATCATTCAGAAAAGGCTTATGGGCCATTTCCACACTGCATCAATAGCTGGCATCAGGGTTATGATGAAATCTTTTGTATCTGAAACACTCATCCTGATAATTCCTCCACCCTCACAGCATTGACAGTGATGGGCAAAAGAAATATGGACAAAGCCCCCCCCCCCCCCCCCACCCCCCTTTAAATTCCACCCTCAGAGCTCAGTGGTCATGGGCAGGCTTATTTCTGCTTCCTTTCTGGAAAGGACCTCATGTTTGTCATATCTGAACCTCCCCTACTACTTTGAGGGTACTGTAATAACAGCATTTTAAGGAAGCGAGTGGCAGTTCAATTTATGTATTTTTTCCGGTGGAGGGGGTGTCATATTGTGTGTTGATTAAGTCTCTTTTCATGGTTTCTATGTTGGCCTGCTTCTTGGTTCTCCAGCAGAGGGCAAGGCACCACACCCGCCAAAGCTTTGGTCCTGCAAAGAGGTTATTTTTGGCAGAACTGGGTGCTGCATACTGCTTGCCTGTGTTCGTATTCAGCCATTCTGGCACCAAGTCGGAGATCATTATTTTATGTCTAGATATTTTATTACTTCAGTGCAAAGGGCAAACAGGGCATATCACCTCCTTCACGGCTTATTAACGCTCCAAGCGCTGATTTGTTTATTTAACTCACACATTATAGCAAGAGCGATGCAATAAGTGATGAGCGCTTTTAAGCACTCCCCAAGTGCTCCTCCACCATCCTTTGACACTTGAACAAAAAAAGCACTTTTCCAGCACCAGCCTTCAAATATTAAGAAAACAAGACAGCAGTGGAATAATGCTGCATCTGTTTCCCTGGCAACTGCTCGCTCCAAAAGCAACTCTGCACAATGTCGGAAAAAGATGAGTAAAGATGTGTTGGAGATTAAAAAAGAAAAAAGATTGTGGTTTGTATGTACATACACGGATTGAATTGGGAGGTTGATCATGGATCTGACTTGCTAGTTTGTATGGCATCATTTTAAACTGTTATGTTGGTTGACCTGCAGCCTGGGCCTTATAAGAACGGAGTTGTTAGCATGCTCATTTAAATTTTGGTTACATCTACTGTCCATACAAAAAACTCGAAAGAGCTCACATTTTTCACCTGCAGCCTTTATCAGAGCATAAAAGAGAGTGGAGTTTATGTAATTATACCCAAGAATGAGCAGATATTTGGCTTAAAACATTGCATGACATATACATTTCCTCTTAACTTCAGCTCTGTTGATTTTGAGAAGTTTGGACTTTTTCTTGGATGCAATTTTCTAAAGATTAGTCTCTCTGATTTTGTTGGTACTCCTATAAAGATAACAGTAGATCCTACCGATGCTCTGCTGATGAGATTACATATTCACAAATGATGACTATGATTATATATTGTCTCTTGGGACGATACACATTTGGCCTAACAAATCTATTAGACAGGATTTTTGAAATACAAGAAAACATAATTTTTTACAAATATGATTAAAGAAATAGTTTTAAACTCAACACAAACTGCTTACTTTACAGACTTACTTTGGATTAAACATTTGTGTTAGTCTTTAAATCTAAATCTAATCTTTTAAATTCCACATGGACTTTGACTTGGCTCCTCCAACCATTCCAGTGCTCCGGATAGGTTCTGGGTGTTTGCAGGCCTCAGTAATGGCTGCTTAGCAGCAATTCTACCCTTTTAAGCCGTTTTCCGTCATGTGTCTGCTTATGCTCATTCTGGTGACTTTCTCAAACTCAGATCTAAAAGCATGTTTCTCTACCTGAAGTTCAGCAGTGGTCTGGAGCTATGGGCCATTAACTATAGTTTATTTTTGTTTCTTGCTTCTCTCCTGGCTTATGGACTTCCTAATTGGGATTTTAAATAGAATATATATGCAAGGATTATTTTCTTTACACATATGCTGACTCTCTCTCAGGGGGAAAGTTGTTTCTGGCTTAGACATTTTGGACTTTAGGAGACACTCAAGTGCATAATTCCTGGAAAGTCCTCATAGGCCCTGCAGTGCACATGTTACATGTGCACCAAGATGGTGGAAATCTGGAAAACAATAGGGCAACAACAATTCAATTGAAAATCAATTACATTTTATTTATATAGCACCAAATCACAACAACAGTTATCTCACAGTGCTTCCCAACCAGAGCAGGACAAACTCTACTCTGAGTTATTTACAGAAGCCCAACAATTCCCAACATAGTTACAATGGTAGCGATACTAGATTCTATAGCTAATGAAGGATGAGCGGAACAAAAAGATGATCTGTTTTAACTTATGATTGCTAAAGAAATTGAAAAAATGAACATTAGATGGCATGACCAGCCGAGTAAGGCACGGTGGGTACAGTGTCTTGTACGTTGAATCGAGGGATTCGTTTAGCATAAGCCCACATACACTATGCCAATATCTGCCCACTGGTGTTACAGGGTCAAACTACAAATATTAGTCTCTGGGATTACACAGAACAGTATGGCTGCAAGGTAAGTGAAAAAAAGTTCAAACTGCAACAGGATGACAGAAAATACAGCTAGAACTCCCAAATCAGAGCTGCTACAATAAAAAACGTCATCATCGAGTTCTCACATGGGTAGGAGCGAGATATATGTCTCTATTCTTGTATGTGACAGCCTTAAGGTAGGGGGTATTAGAGAAAAGAACTGCTTTACTATGTTTTCCAATTGATAATTCAACCTGTGTAAGAAAATACATGTGTGTATTTTTTCTTCTTCTGCTTCTTGTACGTTTGTCTTTGCAGAAACAGTCCAAAGGAGAGACCCTGATGGACATGGTGTGCGAGAACCTCAATCTGCTGGAGAAGGACTACTTTGGCCTGACCTTTTCTGACACAGACAGCCAGAAGGTTGGATAACACATTAATAAATGAGACCATTTTAGCAGACAAACATGTTGGCTGCTGAGAAATCTGCATTCCTCTCACTTGTTGGTTGGTGGGCTCTTTCTTGGGTGTACCATCTATCAGTCAAAGATGAACAGCAAAAATGTCTCAGTAAGCAAACATGTAATCAAATATGACAAATATTTTTGAAAGCCAGAACTGCACCACTGGTGGAAGTACTGTAATTGAGTGAATTAAACCTTTGTGGACTGAAGCCAAGAGCTACAGTTAAGGGGAGATATTTTAAGAGCTGCAGTAATGAGTGAAGGTAGGTCGAAATTACTTTAGTGACTTCTATATAGCTTGATTATTTAACTATAGTACATTAGCAAGATAATTAATGAGTTGAAGTTGTAATAATGAATTTTGCCTTTTCCTCTGCTATGAAATAGTTAAGCGTGAAAATGGAAAAGACGCTTACTTGGTGATACTGATCTGAAGATGAACTGTGGCGGATAGAGTGTGGCTCTTTTTACATACTTTTAAATGTTGCAACCTAACCTAATAGATTTTCTTTTCTAGTTCTCAAAAGAGAGCATAAGTATGAATAAACTCAATTGTGAGCGGTAATTCATACCTATTTTCATATGTGGAAAAGGTGACAGAGTTCAAAATAGAGATTCATATGTAGCAAAATAGACCACACAACGCATGTAAAATCTTGAAAGTGAGACCTTTAGCTCTTTTGCAAAATATAAGACTCAATAGGAAAGTTGGTGGCAGCTGGAGATGTGGCAGGACTCAGAGCAATAGCTGAAGTCTGAGGTGAAGAGGGTGAAGAGGAATGGAGAGAGGACAGTCCCCTGAGGGGCCCTCAGGGGACTGTCCAGATGCCTCCTGTCCAGCTTTGATTCTGTTATGTTGGGCTATTGTTTGGAAATCCCCCCCTAATTTTATTTGCATTGGTTTCTGCCATCTATATCACATTTCATAGTTCAAAGATGATTAAACACACTTTTTTTGCAGGATCTGTGACTTTAAAAAAATGCTTGTCAGTCTTGAACTGTGCAGGTGCAGTCAACGGCAAAAGCCATTTACAGAATTCAGTACAACTCTCATCAATGGCACTAGCATAATTACTTTCCTTATTTCCATACAACTGCCCACCCCTAAATAATACCATGTCCAGGGCTTAATGAAACTAGTTTCTAGAGGAGTAGAGGAAACGGTTCAAAATTTCTATATATGTGAAAGGAAATTATACTTATATGGATAAATAATTCCTGAAATTGTATAAGGGATATAAGTAGATAACCTTTGACAGACAGTGTTAGATTTGTAATCTTCTTCATTTTACACCTCTAATAATCCTTGACTTGAGCCTGACTTTCTCAGAAACTCTGACTCTACTGTCATGTTCTACTATTGTCTCAGCTCACTAATCATTTTGACAGTTCAAATGGTGCGCATATATTTCTTACTGAACCTTTTTTGTAACCATAAGGTCAGTCTAACTAGTTGTTGGTTTAAATGTGGGTTTTCTTTGCTTAGTATTGGCCTCCCCATGGGGCGGTACGTGATCGTGCAACAGTTTACAGCAGAACCTACTGACTTTTTAAGTCAAGGAAGGTGACATGCCTTTGTCCCTTTCCCCATCTTGAGCTTATTCCCTGTCATCATAATCAGCTTGTAAATGCCTCTTCACCTCACTCAATTGTGGATCAAGCAGGATCTTGGCCTCCTCCCATAGGTTGTCGTGGATGTTTAAAATGTCAACGAATAAGTTTACAATATATCAGCTCTGTATGCGTAGCTAGTGCTGCAGCTTTGATATCAACATGGCAATGTTATCATAAAGCAGGCATATCAGAGCATAATTTCTGATGCCCTTTTTCAATCACAGTGTGTGGAACAATTAATTCAGTATTTAATCATCTAGCGGACATTTTATTTGTCATTTCTCTATAAATTGTGGTAGTCAATCCTTTAATGATCAGTAATCTAAGATTTTTCTTGTTTTTATGTAGATAAAAACAAACAAGCAGCAGAAAGCTCCATGCTAAGGGAGGCCCTTAGCCAATAAAAGGCAGTTCCTAAGTTCTCTGATTTAAAAATTGGAGGAGTGTATGAGCGCAACTTAAGTGTGCATAAAGGCACATTATTCATCATGGTCACAGTATCACAGTATCAGCCTTTTCCCCCCTGGTTTCCCTTTGATTCTTTTAATACAAGCTGCCAAATTGAACACCAATGCTAATAATCAACTGCTCAGCTTCCTAAAGATTACTGTTAACTTTTTGCACCACGTCCTGCTTACAACTTTGTTGTATAGGGAAAATGTTTGTGAACAATGGGATTACATTTAAGACAAGAGTTGACAGGTTTGTTTAATAAGATTTTAGCCATGCAAGCTGCTTGACTCCATCAGTGGCAATATTGTGCATTAAATCAAATACTTTATCTTGGTCAACAATATATGATTGAGGGATTGGGCCATGAAAACTTTATTCCTTGCCCACCTGTTGGGTGGGCCTCACGGCCCAATTTATACTCGGCCTCGATTATGAATTGGACTAAGATCGGAAAATTGGCTTCCATGAATAACTCCTTTTCTTTCTCCATAGAGCCAGTGAGGCCCACAGCTTAAAGGGCTGCACCTATAATTATAGAATCTGCGGTTGCGGTTCTCAACCAAAGTTCTATTTCGTATAGGCTTTGCCTTTTAGTACCACAAGTGTAAACATATTTGATTGCCCTTAATTGAAAAAAAACTGTACAGACCCAATGGGGCTTCCGGTGTCATGGGTAGAGAGGGGAGACACATCCCTCTCTCTGACGTAACTCTCAGAACAGAATGAGTCATGGAGAAAAGCAAAACATCCTGTTAATAAAAGCAGATGAATGAGCAGAGAGAGGACCATGATTCTGCAATGCAGATGTCCTCTACAGATAAAAGCTGTGGAACATGAAATCCCTCTGATGGAATGAGCCCTGAGACCTACAGGGGGGTCCAAGCCAGATGAGATATATGCCTGAGAGGTGGCCTCATAGAGATGTAGTCCCCACTGTGGTTTCAGGGCGTGTGACACAAGCCTGTGCCGCCACAAGTCCTTCAGGTAAGGTCAGTGGGTGGCTGAACACTGTCACCAAAACCTACATGGCAGGATTAAAATCGGAAGCTTTCAATAGTGCTGAATGCCAAATCCCTCTCCAGAAATATCTGGAGAAATAAGGACATATGGCAGAATGCAAGTGTTAACGTCCAGTCCTTTCTTCCCACACTGCGCTGAAAGGCTGACCACTTTCAAGAATAAGAAGCCCTTGTGGTGGCTGCTCTAGAATTCTAGATTGTGAGCACCACATGTCCTGAGAGAGACCCAGGTCCTCTAGGCGCTTTTGTTCAACGTTGGTCCACCATCGAGGGGTTGCTGTTTGCACTCCCTTGCTCGAAGAAGCGTGTTAAAGCTTATGAAAGCTGCCATGGCTTGTCTGACAGGAGTTGCTGCAGGCATGGGAACCACAGGACACCTGTGCATTTTGGGGCTATCGGTTTCACGGACACTGACTATTCCTGCTTGATTCAGTCCAGCAGTGGAGTGATCAGAGGGACAAGAGGAAACGCAAAGGCATCCACCCCAGCGGGGTAGCCCTGGGGACTCATAGAGTGGTGGCGAGGTGGTCAGTGCTAGCTCTGCCGAGCCTGTCCCAGACCTGTGAAACTAGGTCGGGATGGAGGCTCCCGTCGCCCTGGCGAGGACCACCCCTCAACATGATGTCTGCAGACCCCTTCGGGACAGCAGGGATGTAGCCTATGGCTACTTTCAGTGACTGTGCTGAATGTACCCCTCCTTGGTTGTTTATATACAGTACTGTTGTCTGTATGGATTAGGTCATGCTGATTTTGCAACAGAGGGCGAAGTTTAGGGCCACTTTCCACACAGTGAGAAGCTCCCGTACAATTATGTAGAGAGATGTGTGCGCAGGCCACGGTCCTCCCACCAGCTGGAACTAACAAGTCCGCCCCCAAACCAGAGAGAGATGTGTCTGTGAACACAGAGATGTGAAACGTTGCTCTGTTCATTGGAACGCCTTCCAATAAAACCCGAGGGCCAGGTTGGCCTCCACTGATGGGTGGACAACAATTATGTGCCTCTTCTGCCCCACAGGATTGACGCAGAGACAAATGAACCATCTCTGAAGGCGTCTCCTGTAAAGGCCCAGGGGGACAACAGTGTAACCTGCTGATTTAATGCCTAACAGCAGCATGACCGACAGAGCTATCACCACGCTGTGGGTCGTGTCGGCTGCAGTAAAACTGACAGCTGTGACGCTCTCTGCTGCAACAGCCGTGCCCTCATGGTGGAGGATTTCAGCTCCACTCCGGGATAAATTTCTATCTGGGATGGAAGAGGAAGGCTCTTCTTCCAGTTTATGGAGAAGCCCAGGTCTGACAGTTAAGCTACCAGTGTCCGGGTCTGTATCGGTGCCTTGTCTCATGACGAGCCATTAAGGCTAGGTTGTCGAGGTAAAACAAGATTCTCATCCCTGACGTGCACAGCAGCTCCAGCGAAGTCTACAAACATTTGGAAAAGGTGCAAGGTGTGAGGGACTAACCGAACGGTAGGCGGCGTGAAATGAGAAATGCAGTTATGCGTCTCTCAGGTCGATGGAGATAAACCAGTCACCCTGACGTATGCAGTCCAGAACCTGTCTGACTGTCAGCATGTGAAACAATCTTTTCACTATAGATTTGTGGAACAGTGACAGGTCGAGGATTGGTTTCATTCCACCTGTTTTCTTTGGAACCAGGAAGTAACGGGAGTAAAAGCCCATACTTTCCTAGGGACTTTGGAAATCACCTCTTTCGCCAGAAGTTCCCATAGTTCTGATAGTGGGCATCCTTGCCCCTTCTACACTCCTGCGCTCATGACTGAGAGCCAGGACAGAGCCCCTACCGCCGTCACTGATTGTTGAGAAACGTGGGTCAACCCATGGGGGGCTTGGGCCAAAAGGGCAAAGAGTCTGTCTCTGGACCTGACCCTGTAACCCACGCCACACACAGACTCCACTCTTCTTTGCTTCTCGTGGCGTGGAAGCAGTTTGCAGAAGGCACAGTTAGCCTGGGGTTTGAGGGCATGCTCCCGTCCCAGGCAACCTTCACATTTGTGGTGGAGGTTGTCTGCCATAATATAACTGGCATTCGCAAGGAAATCTTCTTACAATGCTGTCGCTGGCTGAAGAAAATTGGGAGACAATCTTCTAGTCTTGGTCCAATTTATACTTGAGGCTGAGGTGGGGCCCACACAACAGGTGGGCATGGACTGAAGTTTTCAGTGCTGCTCATGCACACAAAGGGATGAACCCATTAGTGATACCCTTAATGGGCGAAACCTATACTAAATAGAACAGTTTGGCTCAAAATTTGGAATAGCGGTAATGTATGCTCACGATAACTGCTTAAAGCAGTTTTGGTATGAAGAAGGTAGCGTAATTTACATGTGATTCAGCTTGAAAGAAAAAGTCAATTTTTTTCTTGTTTAATTAAAATGATGAGAAGTTTTGTTTTCTGTTACCCAACATATCCATATCCTGGATATGAGGCCATTTTTAAGCAATAGAGTGAAACATTACACAGATACACTACACAAGCAAGAGAAGGCTGGTAACTCTATTGAACTTCAAAATCATTTAAAAGAAAAAATATGATAGACAGTTTTGGCAAAAGAAGAAATTTGGCTAATTCAATTTGATTTTCCACCATTTTGATGGCTGTCTTCGAGTGTAAAGAGTCCCATTTGATACACATTTCAATGCATTTTTAATGCACATTAAATGTTCTACATTGACTGTTGAGCAACTGCTAATGAATTCAGTGCAATTTGATTTCATTCAGCTAAGTTCTGCCATTACTATCCGTAAAGGAAATATCTCTCAAGTTCTTAATTGGTCTTAAGGGTCTGGCATGCTTTAGTCAAAACATCCTGGAAATAAAATACAAAAGCACCCATCTAAAACCTGGTCTGACTTTTTCAAAGAAGCTAGTGTAGGGGGCCCCTCTTTGCGAGTGTGTTTGCTTTAATGTTATTGGCACAAATTTGGGCTGACACGTTCCTTTGGACACAATTACACTTGGTAACCAAGTACCATTTCACATTCTGTAACAGTCTTTACACTATGATGAGAACTCCCTAGCACAAATGGTGCAACAAGTTCAGATTACCACACACCAATTACACTAAGCCGACAAGCTACTTTGACTGTTTTTCCGACAAGGGGAAAAAGTGCTCTGAGGTCATTCCATCTATGAGACATAATATAAATTACATAAACACACGTCTAGTTTGGCTAAATATATATGTATATTCAACCAAAATGCCAACAAGCTAAATCTGCTGGCAGTCGTACTGTATGACCAGATTATTTCTCATTCACGTACATTTCCCCTCAAGTGGAAATGGTTCAGTCCACTTTGACCTACAAAAGACAACCATGAAATATAACATTATTTGTCTGAATGTAAGAAAAAGAATCTCACATGAGCTGTCAGTTTATTCATTTATTATATGGAGAGGCTTTCATTAGGAACGCTGATAGCAATTAAAACAAAATGCGACACCGGGGTGGATATTAACCATGTTACCAAACCACTTTGTGTGAATGCTGCCTCCTGTTTTACAGAACTGGTTGGACCCCTCCAAAGAGATTAAGAAGCAGATGCGCAGTGAGTGTCTTTCCCAAGTAGTTGCAAAAGAATGAATATTTTACTCCAAGTTTTGTTTTAACTTGCAAAGCGAGTTCTTTGTCCTAGTTGGCATGAACAACTATGGACATTTTCAGTTATACTTGGTTTGTTTCTCCTCAGACTCCCTGTGGCAATTTTCTTTTGCTGTCAAGTTCTATCCACCTGACCCCTCCCAACTCACAGAGGACATTACCAGGTAGCACACTCACCTCAACGATATTAACATTTATAACTTTTATGGCTTTTCTGTCAGATGCTACTTAAAGTTAATCAAAGGAGAAACTGCTTATATGCGCCAGCTCCACAGATGTTTTTTCCCTTTTTCATTTCTCAGTCACATGTGTTGAAAGAAAAAAGATTTGTTACAATTGTGGTGTCATATTTGCCCGAGTGTCAAAGCAACCCAGATCCCTTGCTCCTTTTTAAGATTAGGCCCTGAAATGCAGCTAACTGCCACGGATTAACCACGGTGAGCACTTGTTGGAGCTTGCATGGCTCAGGCTTGTTTGACTGCCAACACTCCCTTCTTTCCTCCCTCTTTTGTTTCCTCTGACAGATACTACCTGTGTCTGCAGCTGAGAGATGATATGCTTTCAGGTCGACTGCCATGCTCATTCGTCACTCACGCCCTCCTGGGCTCATACACCATTCAGGCCGAGCTGGGAGACTACGAGCAAGACGACCACGGCTCCGATTATGTCACTGACTTCCGCTTTGCTCCAAATCAAACCCGCGAGTTGGAGGAGAGGGTCATGGAGCTCCATCGAAACTACAAGTACTGAACTTCACTATTTTTTATCAAGACTTTTTATTTATCCATACATTTTTTGGACGATGGGATCTTCTCACAGGTCGAAAAAAAAACCCATCATGCATTTAGCTGCTGATGGAGATGTCAGACTTTCTGTGTGAAATTCCCATCCAGGGGGTGTCTCAAAGCAGCGGGCCCCCTGCAGTCAGACAATCCCACCCATGGAGTGCATGATTTGGGTTTATATTCTCAGAGGTTCTGTTGGTCTTTGTTACAGATTTTGTTGTTATTCTGCCTGCAGGGGAATGACTCCAGCAGAGGCTGAATTAAACTTTTTGGAGAATGCAAAGAAATTGTCGATGTATGGGGTGGACCTCCATCATGCTAAGGTAAGCCGTCGACAAGATTTTGTCATTTTCATGTTTCAGGTGTGCACACAATGGCTACTCATGGATAACGTATACCTGTGTTTCCCGCAGGACTCTGAGGGGATTGAAATAATGCTTGGTGTCTGCGCCAATGGCCTGCTGATTTACCGCGATAGGCTGAGGATCAACCGCTTTGCTTGGCCAAAGATTCTGAAGATCTCATATAAGAGGAGCAACTTTTACATTAAGATAAGACCTGGCGAGGTACATGCTGAGATGATTGAAAAGTTTTTATTTATCATGTACATTTACATTTAATCATTTAGCAGATGGTTTTATCCAAAGCGACTTACAAAAAGAGTGGTTAATATTCAACTAAAATTCCAGTTACATACTTACCTTACCTTGACAGCAATATACTAGAAGGGGATTTAACATTAAGGATTTAACATTTAACTATAACATAGATTACATAAGTAAGTGAGTGCTATATGCTATTAGGAAATAAGTGCATTTAGAGCTTTCAGGACAAGAGATACTCTACGTAGAGCTTGGTCTTCTTGAAGGGGTAAAGAGAGTCTGACGCTCTATAGTGGTCGTAAGTCAGATCAGAAGAGTCTAGATTGACCTGTGTGTGTTGTCCGTGTTAGTTAGCACTCCGTGGAGGAACGGAGTGGGCGAGCGGTGACATAAGGCTTTAAGAGGGTGTTGAGGTGGATCGGCTCTTTGGCTGGTTGAAAACAAAACAGACTGCAGTATTCAAGCTCACCTGTTGCGGTCTCACATCACATGCTAGGATGCCTGTTTGGGGCCTTTGTGGGTCATAGTTTGTGTGTGGGTGTGGGTGACTATTATGGGATATGTGTAAACCCAATATCTGCTTCTGTACTGCCAAGGTGTGGCTGTTTGAATTACATTACAAGTTAGTGTAGCTGAAGACTGGAAATGAATTCACAATTTTGAGATTTTACTGATTGTCTGGCGGCCACAAAAACCCTTCTATGAAACCATATACTTATACAAATATACATAAAAATACAATAAATCTGAGGTCACGTGTGCCAAAGATATTTAACCCCACAAATTCTTAAACCCTAACAGTTGGTCAGGTTTATTATTTTAGCTCTCCCTGCCTATATGCCAAGTAAGCCCCAGTCATGTGATGGAACTGCATAGTGTGCCAGTGATCGGGCCAAATAAAGAAGTCCTTCAACAGAGCCTCTGCAGCTGCAGCCACTATCAGAAAAGAGGAATAAAGAGTGTATAACTACAGCCATGAAATGGTTTTATACCCAATTGCTTCCAGAGTATGGACACTGGCTTCCTAGCTGTTCATTTTGCTGTGCTATTTTCTAAATATTTACTTAGACACAGCGGCAGTATCTAGGAAATTACATATATAGATGCATATTTATATCTATTTTCTTTAACTTAATGTATTATATGGTTTTCAATTAGCATATATCTGCATCCTGTCAAGCCTGGGTTTTTGGGGGAGTATTTTGTCATGTCTTTTCATTTCCTGTTTTATTTTGAAAAGTACATCTCTCGTTTCAGGTCACTTGCACTTCCCTTTGTGTCACCTGTGTGATTGTCTCCCCTAATCACCGATTGTGTTCAACAGGGGTTCCCTTCCTTTCATGTGTTTAAATAGTCTGTTTCCCCCTTGTCTGGTGTTAGTATGTTTCTTCATGTTTGTCCTTTTGACTATTGATACTGAGCTCAACCTTACCATTGAAATTCCTAGTCTTGATTCCCCACGTATTCCTCATTACAGTGAATATTATTGTGTTTGTTCATGTTCTTTCTCCCATCCAGTATGAGCAATTTGAAAGCACGATTGGTTTTAAGCTTCCCAACCACAGAGCTGCCAAGAAGCTCTGGAAGGTCTGCATCGAACATCACACATTCTTCCGGTAAGAATCGATTTACCGGTTTTTGCAGTCTCTTACCTGTAACAATAAGCCAATCGCCTCCATGTCTTCCAGTTAAATAGCTGAAGCCACGTTCTGGCTGTGCAACACTTTTGATAAAGGCTGAAAATGAATAAATGCAACTATAGTGAGCAATTCTTTAAGGTGACCAGTGATAAATTATAGGAGCCTTTTGAACAAACAACAAATAAGTAATGAATCAAACGATAAAGTTAAGTGTCTTGCGATAAAGTCAAGTGTTAAGGAAATAGTCTGATGGCCACAGGAAGAAAGGACCTCCTCTGGCTCAATCCTGACCCCCAGGATGGAGCCAGCCTTTGTGATGGTACGGCTGATATTCTTGGTGTCTCAGCCTGCTGCCCCCCGCACCTCTGTGAATTCAGGATTGATCATAAGTTAAAAATGTGAAGGATCGAGGATTGTTTTGTTTGTTTGTTTGTTTGTGAAACCAATTGCTCACATTAATTCAGAGTATGCTTAAACACCCTCAAGATAGCACTCTCTAGGAGATATGTTTTTATGTAAAAGTCTTCTATGAAGGAAAAAGTGGAGAGAGAGAAGCAAATACAGAGGCCTCAACAGAAAAGCCAGAGCAGATATCCAAAAGGGGGTCTATACAAGCTCAAATTGAGCCCCCAGTAGAAAAAACTAACAGGAAAACAGTTCCCCGATCAGATTTCAGAAAGTATCTCAAAATGAGACTTTTGTAATGCAATAAAACACATCGGGTTTTAAGCCATGCAAAAGCAAGTTCTTAAATTGATACACTCACATTGTAATGTTAAAGATCAAATCATTCTGAACTTACACTCACCGGCCACTTTATTAGGTACACCTGTCCAACTGCTCGTTAACACTTAATTTCTAAGCAGCCAATCACATGGCGGCAACTCAGTGCATTTAGGCATGTAAACATGGTCAAGACAATCTCCTGCAGTTCAAACCGAGCATCAGTATGGGGAAGAAAGGTGATTTGAGTGACTTTGAACGTGGCATGATTGTTGGTGCCGGAAGGGCTGGTCTGACTATTTCAGAAACTGCGGAACTACTGGGATTTTCACGCACAACCACCTCTAGGGTTTACAAAGAATGGTCCGAAAAAGAAAAAACATCCAGTGAGCGGCAGTTCTGTGGGCGGAAATGCCTTGTTGATGCCAGAGGTCAGAGGAGAATGGCCAGACTGGTTCGAGCTGATAGAAGGGCAACAGTGACTCAAATAACCACTCGTTACAACCAAGGTGGGCAGAAGAGCATCTCTGAACGCACAGTACGTCGAATTTTGAGGCAGATGGGCTACAGCAGCAGAAGACCACACCGGGTGCCACTCCTTTCAGCTAAGAACAGGAAACTGAGGCTACAATTTGCACAAGCTCATCGAAATTGGACAACAGAAGATTGGAAAAACGTTGCCTGGTCTGATGAGTCGCGATTTCTGCTGCGACATTCGGATGGTAGGGTCAGAATTTGGCGTCTACAACATGAAAGCATGGATCCATCCTGCCTTGTATAAACGGTTCAGGCTGGTGGTGGTGGTGTCATGGTGTGGGTAATATTTTCTTGGCACTCTTTGGGCTCCTTGGTACCAATTGAGCATCGTTGCAACGCCATAGCCTACCTGAGTATTGTTGCTGACCATGTCCATCCCTTTATGACCACAATGTACCCAACTTCTGATGGCTACTTTCAGCAGGATAATGCGCCATGTCATAAAGCTGGAATCATCTCAGACTGGTTTCTTGAACATGACAATGAGTTCACTGTACTCAAATGGCCTCCACAGTCACCAGATGTCAAACCAATAGAGCATCTTTGGGATGTGGTGGAACGGGAGATTCGCATCATGGATGTGCAGCCGACAAATCTGCGGCAACTGTGTGATGCCATCATGTCAATATGGACCAAACTCCCTGAGGAAGGCTTCCAGCACCTTGTTGAATCTATGCCACGAAGAATTGAGGCAGTTCTGAAGGCAAAAGGGGGTCCAACCCGTTACTAGCATGGTGTACCTAATAAGGTGGCCGGTGAGTGTATGTCTGCAACACTCAGCAACAGCACATGCTCAAAAGTTCTATCCTTTTACTGAAACAACTGAATTCAACATGCTCTCTGTTCTTCATATTTGAACATTTCTATTGTCGGGTGGCAAACACAATCAGCCCACTACTGCTACATGTCAAATACTAAGCCATTTCCAGCCTGTTCTAATAAAATCCTGATTTCTATAAGTGAAACTTCATCTGATGATCCATCGTGTATTTTCCATTTCCTTATTCAAACAAAAATCACCATCCCAATTTTGCTCCATTATAGCATTTTCCGTTTTCAAACTCTGAAATATAAACACTAGCAACTTTGTTGTCATTGGACCATTAGCACTTAACAAGGGGGCTGTACAGCAGGCATGGGCGGATCCTTCAACAGATCAACCTTTAAATTGACAGTGGTTCCCCACCTGCTCTAATGCAACATGCTTTTACTAAGAGAAAAACTTATAGTTCAAAAAGAAAGAAAAAACGTTGAACCTTATTAAAGTTTAGATTATGTTTAGAAGTTTAAGATGTTGCAAGAAACCAGAAATTAGGAAAAAAACATTGAGCATTATACACTTTGCATGTCTCCCTGGAATTAATGACTTTCCTGACGAATGTTATTTCATAACTCAGATTCTGTTGACTGGCTCACCTCAGATTAAAGGAGAGCGAGCAGTGCCACAGCCGATTATACAGGTGTTGCTTTCACAGGTTGGTGTCTCCAGAACCTCCTCCCAAGGGATTTTTGGTAATGGGTTCAAAGTTTCGATACAGTGGAAGGACGCAGGCTCAAACCAGGCAGGCCAGTGCCCTCATAGACCGTCCTGCGCCTCACTTTGAGCGTTCGACCAGCAAGAGGTACCTTCTGTCCAGGAGCTTGGACGGAGGTGAGAGCCAGGATTGATCAGAAATAAGTAGCTTTGGAGTTTCTATTCAGTTGCTCTTAAAAAGACGTAAAACACCCCTCACATACATATCATATGACATATTACACGCATACAGTCGTTTGTGTATTTAGTTGACAAAAAACTCATGTAATGTTAAATAACATTGTGTTACATGACATGTATCTTTGACCTAATTTTGTGTGTGTGGAGGGGGAGTTTATTATAGGATGTACATAAATGGTTTAATCTGTCCTGATTATCCTTGGGTATATACAGTAAGCAATATCCATTCTCATAGCCAGTCGGTATCTTTGGCACAAAAACATTTCTGCTCCGACTGACGATTTCCCAAAGGAATCCCACATTTGTGGGAGTCTTCTGACTTGTCTCTGGACATAATTTGACATGCAGAGTTCTCACGGCCGGTGTCGTCCATGTGTGACAACCACGATGGCCTGTCCCACCGCAGCATCAGTGAACAGAGACGCCTCCACAGCACCTCTGTGGATGAGCAGGAGACCGAGCTGGAGCCCAGTCTGGAGCAGGACGAGGAAGAGAAAGAGCTGGAGGAGGAGAAGGACTATGACGGCAATGTCTCTCCAACCAGAAAGAAAGAAATTGTGGTAGGGAAATACTGCCGGGTTTTTTGGGGCTCTACCGTGGTGGAGTTTTTGGAGTTCAGTTGGTAGAAGCTGAAGGTGTGTATTTGGTGTGTAGAGGTGGTGATGTGAACCAGTGCAGAATAATCATTTCAGTCCAGCTGCATTTTATCCAGCAGGGCCCTGCCCAACACTTTCTGGCTTTGATGTATTTAACGTCAACTAACTCTGCTCCTCTCTATCTGATTCATTCAGGCTTACATGCTCACACTGCACTGCTCATAAATCCTGCTAAAAGCTTCACAGTATTTGACCTTTTTAAAAAAATTAAGCTAAGAAAAGCGGAATCAAGCCTGCACCTCTGTCACTAACTTGCTTTCTCTATTATTTAACCTATGCTCGCAAATGAGGAGGAAGCTGGCTCACAAGCTGACAATAAACAGGAGGTATTTGGTGTCTGTTTGCCTGTCTGTATGCTTGTCTTTGTCCAAACATCATAGCGTGTCTTTAATAACATGTGTAAAAGTGTAGTCTGTGCTCTTTGGCCATCTTCCAATGGGTCTTTGTTGTGTACTTGGAAAAACGAAAACCGAAAAAAAACAACTATGCATCCCTGCATCACATACGCAACTGATGCTAGAAAGTTTGGACTCATCTCGACAGAGTTAAGCATCCCAGTAAACATTTTGTAAGACAAAATCTGAGACCATGTTCTAAACGTAAAGAGTGAAAGATCTTTTTCTGTGTTACTCCCATCTGTCAGAGAATAAGAAAATAAACACTAAAAGAAAGAAACCACGCCATACAGAAATGAATTGCAAATAAGGGAAGAGTGAATGACAATCATGTCAAATGTTTGTTTTTTTTGGGTTGGGGGCTTTTTAAAGACGTTTTAAACAAAAAAAATATGTAAGCTTGTGATGTGAGCAATATTTTTTTCCATCCAAGTGTATTTCAAATTTTCAGGTTTCCTGTTTTATGTCTATTAATTGGCCCATACTGTTGTCTTTTGGGCATTATATTCTCTCTTCATCATCAGTCAGGATGGGGAACGAGTTATTTACTTCCCTGTTTTAAACTGCATAGAGAGGAATCAAAGCAATTCATGTTCCAAATGACTGAACAGTAGGAGAAATAATAAAGAGAACACAGGTTTAGAACAGCCTCATTGTTCTTTCACATGTCGAATTTCTAAATGCATACTGGGAAGTTAAATTTTTCACTTGTACTGTGAATTAGTCTTTGGTATGTTATCATTTCACTGTGCATTTGGTCTTACCATCTTGTTCCTGCACTCTCTAACCCTGCACCCTTCATCTCTGCCCCCCTCTATTGCACGCCCTTTCGCCTGCCCCAACTCACTTCTCTCAGTTGGAACAGGAGACTACTCCTCGGCACAAACAGGAGGTATAGGTTCCTGCCTTTGGCTCTTGTGCTTTGTCATGTATGATGCTGCTGCGCTGCTTTTCAGGCCTTCATAGGGTTTCAGCTGCTGACATTTGCCTACTTGTTTTTCCTTTCTAAATACACGCAATGACAAGTTCACAGCGTTCTCACATAGACACAAAAATGTGTCTTTCATCTGGCTCAAATGCTTCTAAAGGATCAGAAAGTTCTTTCCTAACCAGTGGTGACGCAGGTACTAAAATGTTGGTTTGTGCTCAAATAAGAGTTAGGAAAGTAAACATTTTTCTGTGATAAACAATTTGAAGTTCAACATAGAAAAAATGTTGAGTAAAAATTATTTGTCAGGAAGACTTATTCTAGTTTTGGTTCAAGCCATTTAAATAGTTCAATCCTCTTACAACAGACACCATAATATATTCTTAATTGGAAAATCAGATTGAAACCAAATTATGTAAGTACGGATGCATGTAGATTCAAAGTGCATGCTGCTTGACCTGAACCTTGCTGTTACTATTTAGCTGGGCTGCAAATGTTAAAACAGATGATCCACGCACATCCTTGCTTCTTTTTAAAAAGATTTGTAAGGTTACAAGGAAGATATTCTGGTTCAATCATAGCAATATTGTATGAAGTCCATAGTGGGACCTCTCTCAATTTGGAGAATTGCATGTATGCTGGCTGCCCAAAGTTTCCTGTGACAGGAGCCGTATTTGACTTGTCTGCTTTACCAGATGGTAACAATTGAGATCTGGTATTTTGGGATTGCCCCATTTGCGTAGCCATTGTGTGTACTGTGATGTGCAGCACCGCAGGTTGAGGAAGTAGCAAAGAGCTTTCCATTGACTGTGATATGAGTAGCCATTAGCTCTCAATTACAGAATTCATCCCAGACTCTCTAAACTGAGAGCACTCTGACCACAGCCTGAAGGAGGTGAGACACAAACTCATTAGTATGTAATGCACCCCCCCTCAACAAATACGTTTAAAAGTTCCGCACATTAAAAAAAAAAAATAAATCATGACTTCTTGAATGGCATAGGAACCCATTTCTAAATAAGTTCACATATGACTGCTTGCTGGTTTTCATTTAGCAGGTCTGAGTTGGAAGCACGCACTCCTGTGGAGAGCAGTGATGTCTCAGCTAAACTTTTCATGCCCTCCCATACCTCCACGTTATGTCAGCAAAACAGCATAGTTGATGTTGCTTATGATTTAGTTTCAGTCACATGGAAATAAATAATTAACAGTGACATCTTTATTCCTTGTGGCAACGTGAAAACAGGAAAAGTAAAAAGTGGAATGGGGAGTTGTTGCTGCTGTTGGTATCTCACTTTCCTAATGAAGCAAAGGACCAGCATAACATCATATTAAAGTTTAAACTACTTTGTTATGCTCTGAAAGTATTGATGTCCAATCTCCCAAGCCTAAAGAAAATTGGAATATTTCAAGAATAAATTCTGGGTAGTCGTGGAATGGATAGTCGTTGCTGCTGTTGGTTTCTCGCTTTCCTAATAAAGCTAAGGATCAGCATAACATCATATTTAAAGTTTAAACTACGGTGTTATCCTGTGAAATTATTCATGTCCAAACTCCCAAGCCTAAAGAAAATTTAAATATTTCAAGACTAAATTTTGGGTTTTCATTTAATTTCATTACATCATCTTAAATGTGGTGCATTTTATGTAACTCGACTCTCAAAAAGTCACCCCAAATGGGTCGCTAGTCCATCACAGGGCCATGCAGAGACAAACAACCATGGACTCGCACTCACTCCTTTGGGCAATTTAGAGTCTTCAATTAACCTAATATATATATATTTTTGTGGGAGCAAGCTGGAGTACCTGGAGAGAACCCATGCAGACACGGGTAAAACAGTCTAACTGCACACGGAAAGCTCCCGCTCCCCCAGGGACTTGAACCGGGAACCCTCTTTTCATGTTAAACCTCTAAAGAAATGTTTAAATAAAAAAATAAAAGAGCTGTTCTGAGTGAGAATGGGGAGGACGAACAGCGGCGAGTAAAACCTGACTCTGTGTACAACGTAATACATCAATGCGTCAATGAATAATGTAACCATAGAACTAAGAGAAGAACACAGTTAAGCAGCCTACTGCAATTCACGCTGAACTTTGAATATAAGCATTCAAAGATGGGCTTAGCATTCAAAGATATATTGAAATTAGTAGTCTTTCTTGTGAAAAGAGACTACTCATTTCCACCCTTAACCCAAACAAACTAATAACTTGAGATTTCAAATTGATTTCATCATTCATCTACATCTGACGCTGGTGCTTTGATCATGGCACTCAAATGCATCTCGAAAACCTAGTCAGCTGTGGCTGGTTTTGCTTTCGTTAAGTTTAAATAGCACCCGTGGGCACCAATACGATACTGTAAAACGCAATTGTAATCCATGCTTAACAATAAGTCTAACTTGCGCCTTGGATTTTCCTGTTGTCTTTGAGCCCTTATGGTCATTGCCAATGTCCCACAAAGCAGCTTAGAAGCATGAGAAGCCTATTGATGTCCTGTAAATTCTCTGTCTGTTTTTTTACATCTCCAGTTTTTGGATAAGTCACAAGACGTCTTACTGAAGCACCAAGCTAGCATCAACGAACTGAAGAAAGCCCTAAGGGAGCCCCACAGCAAGCTGGTAAACCGTGAGAAGTGTCTGTCAGCGACATCACCAACTGGAACACCAGAGAAGAAGGCTGTGAGTCGGGGACTGGTTGAAGGAAGGGGGGTGAGGGGGTGGGGGTGGGGGGGGTCAATATCTGGTCAGAGACTCTCTGACGTTTGATATTACGAAAAAAAATGTCTATCAATATTCCTCATCTGGACAAAATCAAAGTGTTTGCCTTTTTTAAGTGTTTTATCTTTGTTTGAATGTTTCAATTTTTTTTAATCTAATTTTTTTATTTATTTCACACTTCACGTGTTTTAGCTTGACATTACTGTGTACAAACTATGCTCCTTACGCAAATCCCACAAGAAACAAGGTAGGTCTGGTTTTCTGGCATTCCAAATGGGTCTGTGCTGTGCAAAGGGTTTTCTGTCAGAATTTGTTTAAACATGTATGCATTTGATTGTCCATTCTATCTCTCTCTTTAGAGTTCAGTTCTGATGTCTTAGATACATGAGAAGGACAGACAAGCAACTCTAATCTTGATGAAATTACACTGGCATTTCCTCAATTAGTAGCATTTGAAAAGCACTTATTTTATTAGTACTGATGATGCTTTCCATAAAGACCTAATCCCATTCTGGTATAATGAGAGATGAGACTGGACCCTTCAGATTGGGTAGTCTTTGTCTCTCCCGGTGCCTCAGATGCCCTCCGGCAATATCTAAATGGCTGTCTTGCACAATCAGATTAAGTTGATAGAATGTCAAACGTTATTTGTGGTGGAAAATTTAATCAGCCCTTGTGCCTCATTCCAGTGGAGCGGGGGTATAACTCTGTATACCTGACATTCAAAATAATACATGACTCTTTTTGAGAGACTCAAGCTATGTCAGCTTTTTGATGAAAAAAATTAACTGAAAACATTATTTGACTTGCAAAGGCATGCTGTACCTGTAAGGTACAAAATACTCCATGTTTTTATTTGAAGCTCTTTAAAATGCATAGTAACTCCACTAAGTCACATTGCTCTTGTTCTTCCTAATTTTTTTACACTTTGCACCTTGCTATGCACTTGGCTCTAATGGCTGTTCTTCCTTCTCTTTTAAACTCTCCTCTGTTGCTTGTCGGCCAGTTGGCGGGTCGAGCAGTGGGAAAGGACCCTATTAACAGCCTGTCTGTAGAGGGTTTTGTCCAGAAGACTCTGGTGACTTCACCTGAGGTTGCACATCCTTGCCTGTTCCTTTTTATTATAGAACACTTTCATGTATAACATTTATGTACATAGCAACCCTGCTAAAATGCACAGCTATTCTCATTAGTCATTTAAAAACTACAAACTGCAAAATATTCACTACATATACTTAAACCCTTTGATGTTTCAGCTGTGCATTTTACCTCATTTACTTTGATCTAAATCATTGTGTAGAGTTAATTATTTTAGGAGCTGTGCTTAGCATGTCTAATTGTGTTTGATTTATACCAACATGTAGGGCTCTGAAGAGTGGGTATTGATTGAAAAACAACTATATCAAGAAGATCCTGACTGGAAGTCAGAAGATAAGAGCAAATTTCTCACATCAAACTTCATGTGGGAGAAAAGGGAGCAGGAAAAAGAACCAGACATTACCAAGATCATACATCAAGAAGTAACAGGGTATGACAGGAAAGAAACGGAAAGCCATATTGACGAAATTCCCCCCAAATCCCCCAGAAATGTGGAAGTATGTTCAGAGACTCTGCCTTCTGTGATACAGCCATGTGAGAATAAGGACCCGTTTGAAGGCAAATCTAAGCAGCCACAAGCCTCAGACACAAAGCCCAACAGCGATGTGACCCTGATCTCATGCCAGAAAATGGACAGGGTGGCTTCTAAACCAAAAAAGATAAGGAGACCACAAAGCTTAAACTTCGGAATGCCTGCAGAACTAATTGACAGGAAAGACGGGAGTGATTCTTCTGGAAAGGAGTATGAGGGCTACGACTCGGATAACAATTCAGAGAAAATCTCTAAACAAGGAAATCATTTGTCCCCAGTTTTCATGATGGTAGATGATCGGGGGTTAGAAAATGATCAGGTCTGTAAATACAGCAAACAAGAATATTTACAAGCAGGGGATAGCAGGGAGGTCTCCAATCAAGGAACAGAGCAGATACAGAAAAAAGGGAACCAGGCTTGGATGGCAGATATTGATTTGGGCTCATTGAATGGACCTGCGAAGATAGGTCCAGGTAATGATAGTTCGTTACCTGCTGCAAAGGGTGAGTGTGTGATGAAGCTGCGAGGGAAAGGCCTCATTGACAACAAAGAGCTAGCAGAGGTAAAACTTCGACAAGTCAAGACACACGAGAGAAAGATCAGTAGTTCTGGAGCTGAGGATTTGGAGGGTTTTTTGGGCGAAAGAAGCCAGAAGACATCCCTCCATCGATTGTCAGGCAGCAGCTACCATTCGGAAATCACAAGAATTGTTCCACTAAAGCCAGAGCGGTCAAAGAGTGTAACATGCAAGGATGAAAGAGACCGGGCGGGACTGGAAGAGCCCGCATGTGTCCTCAGAAGAGAATACCGCTGGTCGGTTGGCTCTCCAGAGGGATCTTCAGACCTCAACTGGACCGATGCTCCCACCTTCCATTCAGCATGTGCTGCAGATGTAGATGTTCTGGGTAAAACTGAACATCCAGAGGATAACTTTCCTCCTGGAAGAGGTTCCACAGAGAATCAGCCATTGGGCTCAAAGATTTCAGCGCTTCCCAAAATGGCTCCCCCAGCTCCGCCGGTGAAAACACAGAAAGCTCGAGAGTCTGGGCTAATACTGCGGAACAGCCGAAATGCCGGCCGGGAGCCGAGCCTGGACGCAGCCAAGAAGAGACACTCGGTAACTCTGCTTGGCATCTGCTATTCAGTCATTGGAAATAAAGCATGGGCTTCAGACAGACTTGCACATTTTTCTTTTTCTCTAAGTTGTCAGTGACTCAACATTCATCCATCTTATTTGTCTGTGTTTGAGGAGCAGGCAGAGTGGCACTCTGTAGTGGCAAGAAAATCAGCCAAAAAGTTCATACATTTTCTCACATGGTGCACCAGTTTATTAATTTCCATTGCCTCCAACAGGCACACCACAGTCTGGCAAATCTGTACAGTGCAGCACTGGCTGTGCAATTTTATAAAGACATTTCAGCTCACTTTAACTGTCTTATTGGAAAGAAAAGAGACTCTCATCTCTCATCGTAATTGAATTGGGCGAAAAATAGCCATTATCTCAGAACATAGACATGTGTGTAAAATAATTAAGAGGCTATCGCACACATTTCCAGTAAGTAAAAACAGAATTCTAAAACCTCCTGATCATTCACGTGTGAAAATAAATCTGGCTGCAAATGATTGTCTATTATTTAATTCAAGTGCACCTGCATAAAAAAGTCAAGTTGTGTAGCAAGCATGCCAACTCCTCCATTAGGCAGTGAACAGGCAGACGCCACAGCTCCGTGCCCAACAGTCAGATTTGCTATCTTCATTTCATTTTTGGTATCATTGGGAGCTTGCACATATTTGGCATTGGAATGAAAGGAATTTGAGGCAAATAGACACGACAGCTTTAATCATTTCCCAACTTTTCATCTGAGTATAGCTCTTGCTGGATTAAACAGGCATGTGAGGAGGTTCTGCTTAGCTCTTGGTGTGTGAGTGTGTGTGTGTGTGTGTGTGTGTGTGTATGTGTGTGTTTGTGTGTGTGCCAATCATATCAGGATTTAATCGCACTCTGGGATGTGGGAAATTAAAAGGGGCTCCTCAAAACATGTGGACCCAGTTGTTATGACAGACTTTTTTGACAGAAGTACATCCATACATCTTTCATGAAAACTAAATTTAGATTCAAAGAGGGTTGCAACTGTCCTGATCTTTTGAGAAAAATGACAATACTAGATAACTACTAACACTAACTTATATATATTTTCCGTTTTTGAACTTTTACACATTCTTAGTCCAATGTGATGGGCACAACTTTTAAGCACAGAATGTAAAATTGCTACGCTTTGGATCAGTGGACAAATAACTCAGAATACTGGGTTGTATGTGGACTACTTTTCTGTAACTTGTAAAGACGTTTTTGTAATAGGGTACTAGCCAAGTATAAGAGATTGCTTATACAGTAAATCTGCGGAAGACGTACCGGTACAAATTGAATCTGCTTGTCTTGCCTTTAAGCCATTTCTACAAGTTTTCAACATACAAGTGCAAGCCCCGCCCCCTTTTTCACACTTAATCCTCAGTGGAAATGCTTTGCTTTGTTCACTTTGTGGGAAGGCAACACTAGCTGTAGCTTTCAAGCTGTCTGCCTACTTGTTTTCAACTAATCACCTCCCAATGTGCACCCATATTTGATCAAATATACTTGTAAACACTGTCTTCTGTATTCCAATTTTGAATATCCTTACAATCAAACCGTCATTTACCAAAAAGGTCATGCTGGTTGCAGCTCTATTTCATTGGCAGCTTTTGGGAAAAACACACAATCTGCACAACTCATCCCTCGTTTGCTGGGGACATATGATGGCTAAAGATGTCTTTTGTTTCAGAAGGCCGTCTTGCCGTATGCTTTGTTAATGATGAAGTGCTTGAAATTTAGGCCCAAATCTATTTAAACCTGACAGGATCTGAACCAGGTCCACAGGTTTAAATCAGGTCCGGCTGGATTTCACACCTAAACTTGGGTGTAAATTACCAAACACAAAAAAAGGGAAAATAAGATGTAAATAAAAGAATATGCTGAGTTGTTAGGCATTTGTGTAGCATTGCATTAAGAGTAATTAGCTATCAAGTATTCTCCGTTTATTTTTGCGCTAACGTCTTTTGTAAGCTTTTATTTTCAGACTGAAGCGAAGCACTGCTCTTAAGAATTTTGTGTGTGGTGTGGGCCTGCTTGTCCCCTTAAAGCCTATGCTTTCCTCTACATGCTCTTTTTGCTTCTCTCTCTGCTTCCACCCTATAGGAGCCTGTCTCCACTCCTGCCATATACGAGGAGCCTTTTGCTGACTTCAAGGTTATTTCTTTATAATCCCTTCTTAAATCCACCTCTATACGATATACCATCACCCCCTTTTCCCTCCGTGTTTTCAGGGCTAATATATCCATGCGTACTGACTGCAGATTCTTCTGTTTTCAAAACAAAAGCAATGAAAATGACTGATGGCTATAAGATACGTGGTGTGTTTCCTCTTCAAAGCCAGCACTGCAACCCTCCTCCATCATAAAAACTATATTTGTTTGCCAAATTGGCTAATGCCATTATAGTGGTAGGTTAGTGGTAGAGGATATGGCTGCAGATAACGAGGTCCCCAATTCAACTCTTGGTGCTCCCCTACTTTGTAAGTTTCTTTGGATAAAAGCGTCTACTAAATGCATAAACATAATACAATTATTGTTGTGATTTTATGTTATTTTGATTAGTTTGAATTGAATTATGCTAAATAAGTCATCTTAAGAGTTATTAAAACTGAATAACTCCATTAATACTTGACCATTAAGCCTTTAAAGCTGACTTATTCTGCTTTTAACCCCTCATAATGGTTGCCAATATTGCAATAATATTATTCAATACATATAATAAATAATATGTATTGTAAATCACACTTTGAATGTACTTTTGGTAAAACTTTGAATTAGAGATGAAACACTATACATTTGTAAAATAAAAAAAACAGCCCGAAGTTTCTTTCAGGAAGGTCATGATGTTCAACATTATTATAACTCTTCAGTGAAGGAGAAATGCGAATCCCTTGAATTGTTTTACATACAACAGAAACCTTAAATCTGTCATTTGTTATGAGTACAAACAAATGATATGCCATCTACGTCATATGAATAAAATGTCATCAAATGTAGAACTGAAGGACTACCAACCAAACAAAAAAAAACAACCTTAGGATGGAGACATGTTTACCACTGTCTTTTTTGTGCATCTTGACCGATGGATTTAGCTCTGTGTAACCTTTTTATAATTTCAGATTATACAGGTCCTGAAGTTTGCTTACTATGGCTTTGCCTGACTCTCTTAAAATGGCAGTATGCATACTTAATAATTTATTTACTGTTTTTTCCCGGTTCCTTCTGTATATAATGCATGTACATGACTTTGATTTTGGGATCATTCATCAGTCGATTAATACATGCTGCACATAAAGGATAAACCCTCGTCCCTCTCCCTACCGCCTCCATCCAGTTTCCTGCGGTTCCAAGCTTAACGGTGAAGCGATGCTTTGTCTGTTCCTGCACCAGAAAGAGTTTGGGGAGAGAAGTGCTCAGCCGAGTGTGGGCTCAGAGGAGGAGCAAGAGCGGGACCCTGTAGCCTGCATGAGGGAAAGCCACCTGGGCATCGAGCGTAAGTGCTCCAGCATGACGGTCAGTTCCACATCCAGCCTGGAGGCCGAGGTGGACTTCACCATCATCACCGACCTCCACTCTGGGATGGAGGACTTTTCCAAAGGCATGTCGGACCTGGGAGAAAAGGAGCAGAGGCCTGAGGTGGGACAAGAGGACTTTGAGGAGACGTCACGGTTCTACTCAGCCCGTCTAATGGGCTCCAGGGACAAGTTTCCCATGGAGGAGAAGCTTCCTGAAGAGGGGGCACATCATGAGGTAGAGAGATGAATTTATTCATCTTTCATCATCACCCCCTGGATTCACCCTGGCTGACTGGAATTGACGCAATAACTCCATGTTTTTTTCTTTGTGTTTTGGACTGATTCGTGCTGTTCCAACCTTCTGTGATTTTCTTTTAATGTTTTGTTTGAGTGTCATTTTTTTGTAAGCATAATTCCTTCTGATTTGCTGTCATCATCAACATTGCAAGCAGATTTTTATTTTAAAGATTACGGTTTTTCTGCTTTAAGTTATCAGTTTTCTGTGATTTTGTTATGAATACCAGGAGGGAAATACTCACCACCCCTGTTCCATTTGTGCCTCATGCAGCCACCTGTAGCAAAGAAAGACCCCAGCGCAGTGAACTTGGCTCACAAGCTGAAGAGGGCTGACACTCGGTCTGAGACGAACACAAATGGATCCGAAGACCATCCAAATATCATAAATGTCTCATCACAGGTAAATAGCAAAACTAGTAGAATAATTTAAAGAAATTTTAAAATGCATTTTAATTTGGTAAATACTGGGACGAGCCGCTGTTGTGTTTGAGCTGGCTCGGGGTTAACTAAACAGGTTTGGTTTGTGTACATATATTTGGGTTTTTGTTAGAATAGCCGATTTAATTTAAGCAAGCAATTGTCTGTCGTTGCTTGATTTGGTTCCTTTTCAGGGGCCCTTTTTTCGGAGGATACACATTAATGTTTCATTCAAAGTTTTGTGTTTTTTTTGTGGATATTTTCAGGCTGAAAATGAAACAGCTAGATATAATAGAAATTATTTTTGAGGTTTTTCACATGTTGAGTATAGTCATGAGCTCAGATCAGGGCACAGATCAGATCAGATAAAGAATATGCTGGAGATTCTTCCATCTTCCCCAGTCCAGCTGTATTTTTTAGCCCTATACCTGCCACTGATCCAAACTGTTCGAATCCTGATTCCATTATCAGAACGTGATCTGACACAGCCTCAATATTAGCTTGGCTGTAATATGCTTTATCTGCATTTCTTTTCTCACAGCGTTGCCCAGATGGAAGGGCTACTTCCATCTGAACAGGGATAAAAATAATATACTAGAACGCTGCTGTGTCAAAGCTGACCCAGTGGAGACCTTTTTCTCGTAAAGTTGGAAACGGTACCCCAGGATGGATTAGCTAAACAGAAGAGATTGTGCTGAAACATTAAGAAAGAGGAACAACACATGGGAAACTCTGCCTCTTTATTATTCACAGACACAGTTACAGGGCCATCCAGTTGGAGCAGACCAACCAAAGGCAGATAAAGAAACTATGGTCAGACATCCGTCAGCCTAATTTAATCAGCCTAGCTCAGCACAAACTGAAAATGTAGTAAAAAGAATTATACCTAATCAATCTACCAGCTTTCAATTAGGTTTAACTTCTTTAATCTGCTAACAAAATATAATGTAAAAACTATTTGTAGTTTGTAAAAATTATTTATTTTAAATAATAAATAATATATTATTGCCATTTGGTTTTGGTAACTTTGAAGCTGTTGAGGATGCAGTATGGGAAAAGGGGGAAAAAATATATGAACTGTGTATCATAGTTTTTGCCCTAATTTATTGCATATACAAAAAGTCTGTAGGACTATGGGGAAAAAAGTGTCCCAGGATCAGGTCCATTACTCCCTAAACAGATCTATGATATGATTTCTAAATTTGTGTTGAGCTCTGGGGTCTGGATTAGACCTAAAAGCTTTTTCTGCAGGTTTCAGTGGCAGGACTGCAGCATCCCCCTGGAATGGAGGACATGATAGTATCATTAAGGGGTGGTTGAAATATTGACAGAGTATTAATGAGAATGATGAAAGCAGATGTGACTCCCATTCATCTCCGGAAACAAAGATTTGAAAGAAGGCTGGCTGTCCCACAGGTGACTTATTAAAACTTAATCATGGCTGGGCTCGTTAACCATTCTGCTAATGGTGTGGACTAACTCAGGAAATTATGTAGGGAAAGTGCCTTTGAAGTGCCAGATCAGTGTTGAGTCAGATTTTCAAAGTTGTCAGATTAGGCCTCAGTAGTGTGCGTCACGTGTGTGTGTGTGTGTGTGTGTGTGTGTTTATCTGCTGCAAATTGGGGATGACATAATTTGTAGGCAGGTATAAATCTCCAGCAGATGCAGCAGCATTATACAGCCACCAGAGGGGGACATGTCAAATCTGTAGGGTCAACAATGCCACTTAGGATAGCTCCTACTTTGCCGTTAACTGCATATAGCAGAATTTCTGGCAAGACAGCATTTCATCATTTCATGTTAAATTGTAATCAGAAATTCCATCCGACAGCTCTGAGACTAATGGTAATAATATTAATGTGATACGTCTTTATTGTATTTACATGATTATATAAGCTATATAATGATAGAAATTAATCACAGTGGTTAGTTGCTATGGTATTTGTTAGTACTTTGGCTTCAGGAAAGATACTTCTTGGGAATTAAAACTCACAGCTAAAGAGTTAGTTTTACAGTTTCAGTTTATGATGTTATTTGAGGAGTAGAGTGCTGAAACTATAATGATGTGAGGTTTCTTTGCTGCTTTGAGGACAGTTTGTAGACAAATTTAATTGTGTATATTGATCTGGGACATTTTAATGTTTGCTTGGAAGGCCATTTTGAGGTTTTCCGTCTTGAGAGATAAAGTTTGACAGAAGGTGCACCTGTTAATATACCAACAGTCCTCCCTAAAGAGTCCCTTTATGATTTGCAAACCTTTTCAAGCTTTTAATGCAAGGAAACCTTTGGCCCTTTTTCATTAGAACCTACTCAGTGTGACTCCACTCTTGGTTTTCCAGTAAGCAATAACATCTGGTGTCAGTTACATTCTTGGCATCCACTGGTTTTCCTATCCTGGGCCTTGTGATTGTTGATGGGGTAAATAAGCACACAGAACAACTCTTTGGTTCATATATGAGGTGCAGCATGTTTCAAATCTTCTGCCTTTTTGTAACGACCCCACAAACATTGATGTGGTAATAGAAAACAACTGAGCTGAGTTGAGTAGAGAACCCAGGAGAACCAAGTAGAAACAGTGAAAAAAATGAGGTGGAAATGTGGCCGCTCTAAAATTTTTTTTTAATTAAATTAGCTCTTTAAAACTTGGAATGGACAACTAATTAACTATAGTGTCTGACATGTAATGATTGGAATGGTCATTTCATAAAGAAGATCCAGTGCTCCATGTACTAACTGTGAAATCCAGAGCACCATAACATCTTTGAGATGGTTTTAGTTGCTCGTGCTTGATTTCAAAGTTTCCCAGCATCCATTTATTCCCATTATTTGGTATTGTAGAAATTGATAACAGACTGTCAATTAAGACCATTTTTCTCTCTCCCTCTCTCTTAGAACTATGGAGTTGCCAGCCCTCAGGAGGCTCCCATTGCTCTTACAGAAAATGGCTCCCCTGTAAGTGTTTTTATGGTGGAATACATTAGAGTGACTGTGTGTGTGCTAGTGTGTGTTGTGGCACAGAATAAAAACAGAGGCAAATGTCCAAATTTTTTCCCCTATGTCTTTTATTGAACTTTATTTTCCATCCTCATGAATGAGTGTCAAAATTAATCATGTCACAGGAGCCAAATGTCCTCTAGACTTCACAGCCACAGGACTATTATTTTCTGTCAAGACAATGATTCGCTTTATGAATTTAGACATGGTACTGCCATAGTTTTGTTCTCTGGATGTTTATCCTGTGTTTCAGCAAATGCTTCCAGTAATAGCCCTTCTCCCTTCTCCTGTGAGTAAACGTTGTTATTATTATCATAGTGACACACTTTAACACAATGGTTACCTGAAAATGTGGTGATGTTTGTTGTCTTCAAAGGGTGCTGAAGTCCCAACAAGTGTTTAAAACTTGTAGGTTTGAGTTAGGAAATGCAACAAAGGAATGCTAATGGGGCTCCCAGGGATTGGGCATCCCTTCACCTCTTCTTGTTTGGGGTTTCAAGTTAATGTTCCAATGACCAACACGTCACCTCATGCAATGTTGCTATGGGCTGGACCCTTATTTGACGACAAAAGATAGAAGGCCGCAGTCACTTCGTATGATAAATTGTCAGAAATTTGTCTCTGGGTATTCTTTGTCTTATAAACCTCTATTAATGTGTAATGTTAACACAATTTTGTGCCACACCCTAAGGCATCCTTCTACATACAATTTGTGATAAAGACATTTCTCTCTCTGTTCTTGTTTTATGAGATCAGAAATGTTTGTTTTGGATCATACTGATTAATTGTACCCCGAGGTATCCCCCTGTTACTGTGGTCCATTACCTCCACCCTATAAATGATCCTGGCTTGCGTCTTTGTAATGTCTACGACGTCACACACTCAATCTGTGGGACTGCATGTGGGCTGAATATGAGTGTGTCCTTCTGTGTGTAATAAATGTGCTGCAGGTTAAAGCTGGCACCCAGGAGAGAGAGCCTGTTGTGTCCCCACTGACCATCACAGCTGAGAGTGTCGCCTCGGCCACCACAACACAAGTTACCAAGGTAATGCGGTATCCATTTCCATGGTTACAGTTTAATTACCAAAACTTAGCGTCAATACAACAATCAGTTCATATTATGTGGCACAGCCTGTTGAATTTTAATTGAATTAAACGGTAGCACAGTCTGAAGGCATTCTTAAATAAAGAACAGCTGTTTAAAGTCCAGCCTTCCAGCCTTGATGTAAGGGTTATTTTTTAGGAATTACAGATCTTTAACCTATAACAGATCTTTTAAGATGCAATAATAACTGCATGAATTCCTACTGTGAGTAAATTTTTGCCACTACCTTAGTCTTCAGGATGTGGCATGATACCTTGTTAGATTGATAACACAGTTTTATTCATCCACAAGGTGAATTTTACATAAGCTTTCACTATCCACACTCATATTATTATCCCACATATTTTCATCACAGTAATTGCCACCCAATGTGAGGTGTTGTCACCAACCTGCCATGAGCGGGCAGCATTGTTAGTTATAAAAATCTGTCTTTTGTGTTTTTGTAATAGTTAAAACATCTGTATGTAGAAGCAACTTCATCCAAATTATGTTTTGTTATGGTAATCAATGCATTTTCAAACATACCGATTTACCCCAAAAAAAAGAGAAGAAAAAAAAAGTAATTGGATTAATGTATTAGATATAATTTGATTCAGACATTCAGCATTCTCACTGGGGTCAGTATGTTTTGGAGCATATAGCTGAGGGCGGTATTTCCAAAATGACCCAGGAAAGAAGTAGGAAACAAGCGTTAGCTGAAGCAGATGGCACACACCTCACGATCTGAAGGCGCAAAGACAGAAGGAAGACCACTGCTGATCTTCAGGCAGTGATGAATGCATCTAGAGTTTGAGGGAGTCTCCAGTGAGCAGAAGCAGATGACTAATGGAAGAAGAGTAGAATAGCTGCTATTACTGAAGCCTGCAAACATCCTGAAACACAGCAAAGTCAAAGTCCATGTGTGATTTAGTTGATCTGAAGACTGATCACACAAAAAAAACATCCGAAGCAAGCTGCAGGAAAAGCTAGAAACTCTGTGAAACTTAATAACAAGATAAACTGTCAAAAGCAGATAACCCAGACAAATTAGGCTGTTCAAAATACTGAATTTTCACAGTATTCTTGTCTGAAAAAGGATAATTTAGTTAGTTTCACTTTACTCCCAAATCAATAACATTTTTTTTAATTCTAAGGATAGAGAAAATAAATGTTTTATTACTATATTAAGTATCCAATACAGCTTTTACTCAATGGCGACTGCTTTGTTCTTATCAGAAATGTTTAAAGAGCAATCATGCCATTGATACATTTGTGATAATTGAAGATTGTGATTGTTGAGAACAGATTTCTGTTATTTGTTTTACAGACGGTTAAAGGAGGCTACTCGGAGACAAGAATTGAAAAAAGGATCATAATCACTGGGGATGATGATGTGGACCAACATCAGGTGAGGGGGGGGCATAACAGACATGCTCTATGTGTCCAATATGTGATTGGAAATAACTCCCTGAAAGCCCTGAAAAGTAATGGTGGTGGTTCGATGACATGTGTGGTGGTTTTTTCATGGCTCCAGGCGCTCGCCCTGGCGATCCAGGAGGCCAAGCAGCAGCATCCCGACATGCTAGTGACAAAAGCAGTGGTTATCAGGGAAACAGAGTCTCCCACCAAGGAGTTGCGGCACAAAGCAGAGGTACCAGAAAGCACGGGCACGTTTAATCGTTACCTGACTACTGCTGGGATGGGCTGAGTTTTTTATCACATGTGATGTTTTTTATGTACTGTATAAATCGACTAAAGCGTGATACAGAATCACTTATAAACTGACTTAAAATTACCCCATCAGCACATTTAAAGCCCAGGGTCCATTTTTCAGAATGCACGCAAGATAACAGACTTCTCTGAAGATTGTAGACATCTTATAAAGTTGTCATAAAAGTTTAACAGATGGGGCCATCAGCAGGGGAGAAAGTGGTTACACATGAAATGATCAGTTTAACACAGTAAAAGGCTGAATTTTAGCAGAATATATATATATATATATATATATATATAAGTATACTGTATATATATATGAGTTTGGAGCCTGAAGTTAACCGCGTTGATCTTAATCAACCCATCAAATTCAGGAGGTTGGGTGGGTTATATCCAACCTCCCGAGTTGGATTTTATTTGACGTAACATTTCAGACATGGATGCAAAGGGACTCCAAAAGTACTGTGGACTGTGCATTCCATGAGAGCAATGACATTTGTTCTGATTCCCAACCCTGCAAGAACAGAATGACATTTTTTTTCTACTGAAGCAACCAATCCCCCAACTAGTGTCTGATTGGTCAGAATTTTTCAATACGCAAGGTTAACCTGCAGCCACGTTGTTCTGTGAGCTCCGTGGAGCCTCCTCCTGTCTTGATTCACCAACTCAAAAACTATTGTTGTCTATTGTGGCTGTATTGTTTTAGTCACATTCTCAAACAGTGGACGGGACTTGTTAGGACTTCACAGGAGTTCTGAACTTGAGCTTCTCATGATTTATCACAGCTATGAGCCAAAATTAATAAACAAAACTAAAATAAAACACTGTCCATAGAATTGGCGGCTCATTTAAGTGTGAGCACTCCAGTCAGATCTGTGTGTTGTGGTTTCGTTGCAGTCATGATCGGCTATGGTGGCCTCTGAGACGGGAATGGGGGAGAACCCTCCAGCTGTGTGTCTCCTGCCCCGCCAGGCAGTTCGCCACCAATCCAATCCAAGGACTCCTTCTCCACTGTGTATGAGCTGTCACCAGAACTGACTGCATTCCATGAAGCAGTAGACCTGCACTCTTGTCCCTTTAGACAAGCCAACTTTGACTCGGCCTCAAACTCAGACGAGCCTCTTGCCCTGTGCTTTCTTGGACCATTCCAGCCAACAGGAAACGACCTCTTTTTGATGATTCATCATGAATCTGAAATGTTTT
>JABUIW010000205.1:169810-219461 GCA_013363375.1 Menidia beryllina
ATATATATATATATAGTGTGTACATATATGAATGCACACACATTTAGATTTACACGTAGATCTTGCTGAGGGTGTGGGTCCAGGGGAGAGGTGCCAAGGAGAGCTTCTGCTGATTGTTGTCACCTCCTGGCTGTTACGCCTTCAGTTTAATCAACTGCTGTCTTATTAGCTTTTTACATTTTTATCCATAGAACATCTAATTTATGTTCCGTGTTTGCCTGTTTATGAAATATGTATAATATCAGGTGATTATTATCTGCATGAATCACTAAATAATAGCAGAGGGAATGGAACAAATATAGACATCTACATTTAAAACCTCCTTAGATGATGGGAAGGAGCATCAAGATGGAAAAGATGAATAGAAACATGTCAGTACTGAAGCGGACACACTGAGGAACACTTTGGTGGACAGCTAATACTAACTTCCAAATAACAAAAAACAAAAAAAACACTGTCCTTTTTCATCATGGTTATTACTTCAAGTGGCCACCATCAGAAAGAGAGGCTAGACAGGATTTTTAGAAGAATGTTTTAATATGAATTATGTCTACTAAATTTTTCAAATATGATGCTTTTTACATTCATTTCTTTGATTTTAGTCAAACTGAACTGAGCTGTTGTTCTTGTGCTTTTGGACATTTAAGTCTTCATATGTGAAAAAGCTATGCCCTAATATCTTGTACTTTGCTTAATTGCCAATCAGATAGATTTAGCATGAGCTGAGAGCACAACTTTGATATTTCAAAACAACTAACTGAGCATGAATCACTCAGTATGAGAAACAAGACATCTAAAATATACTTACAATAAATTGACATTCCTTTCTCTGCTATCAAATCTAGGGTGATACCAGATTTCCATAAAAAATGCAAATTCTGGACCTTTAGTTGTTTTATTTTTTTTGTGCAGCGGCAGCAGAATCCCATTTGTATAGTTTCTTATGTGTCTTGCATATTCCCAGTTGTTTTTGCGCTGATAATTTACGGAAGGCAAAAAAAGGACCAAAGTGCAAGGACAATAGCCAAAATATATCCAGACAAACATTAGATTTATTTTATCAAATATGGAGTGAAATTTGTATTTAAGTTCCATTACTCAGTTTTATATCCCAATTCTATTTTGTTTTTTGTTGTTTAGCCAGCTAACACTTCACTGTGTTAAATTTGCTAACTTTATCTGCTGTTAGGGGTTGGGCAGGTAGAGCAGATTTGTTTTATTTAAATTAATTAAAGGGATTGTATTCTGTGTACTTTTTCTAAAGGGGGATTTGATTAGATGGTTATTTATGGGTATGGGTGACTTACCTGGAATAGAAGCAGGCGGAGCATCTTAATATCTTAATGTAAGGAATTTGAGAGAAATATTGTATGGCTAGCTAAGTTAACTGCCACCAGAACTGGGACAACAGAAGAAAAAACCTTTGACTATTATCACAGATGTTTTCTTCAGTTGAAAAAAGTGACAGTTTTTCTTTCCAGGAAGTAAAATTATATTATTTGCCGCATTATTTATATATATATATATATATATATATATATATATATATATATATATATGATTTGTTTTTGTCACTTTGTTGTTTTGAGTTGCAGATGGCTCACGTAGGGCCTGTCACAATTCCTCCAAACAAAGATCTGATGGCTATACATCACACTTGCACACTAACTGTATAAAAGAATAATTAAATAACGACAATTTCTTTAAAGACCAGTCTAATGACAATATTAACACATGGTGAACAGCATCTTTCACATTCTAGGATTAATTTTTACATTATAAATGTCATGCTAGCAACATCAAAAGCAGGTTATAGTTATTATAAAATTATGTTTTTGATCATGTGTACATGGCCTGAAAAATTCCAAACCACAAGATTAATGTACTTTTTCTTTTCTGTTGGATTCATTTTTGCTGTATGAGTTTACATTTTATAGGAGTGATAGAGGTGAAAGCCTCCCTATTCTCCTTGTAAAGACAAAGCTGAGTGCGCACAGTAAAACACACTGAATGCTGTCCATCTGCAGAGCGTGCTGGTTGTCAAATATATCCACACTGTATGTCCTGAGTGACCTTATACTATACTATGCATCAATTATCAGTCATAAAAATTCCTCTGATGAAGCCTGACCCATGTTAGCCTTGTTGCTGTCATTGTTAGCTTACTGCTACTGTTAACTGAGGCAGTGATGTACACTGCTTGTGCGATTTGCAATAAGCAGCCATTGCTTTTATCCTTTGTCCTCTAAAGGGAAAAAACTGTGAACTCTTATGTGTACCAACGCGTAACCAAAACCTATAACGCAGAGTTGTAGGGTGATAATTGAAGGAGCTTTTTCAACACGGCTTTGTGGCCCTCATCTTCTGTCCTCCTGGCTTGATAATGCCAACCTACTGTTGATTTATCTGTGGAAGAAAGAGATTCTCAAACTGCTGATTTGTATATTAAATTTAGTTCTATTTTATTTCTTGTCATATGACACTGGATTGTTGTGAAGGCTCTTGTTGAGTTGGACATACTGCTGAAGATATTAACTACTGATTGTAGGTACGAAGAGAGGCTATGCTGAGAGGCTTCTATGAACTAAAAGTATGAACATTCATGATTTTTGGTGTTCTTGAAGAGCAGATGAATGGCCAAGGCACCAATCATTAAGAAAAGAAAGGAAAGCAATGGAGCAACATAGAGAAAAACATGAGTGGGTGCCTTAAGTTATCATTTAAAGTAACAGGAGCAGGGCCAACATTCGTCAGTGCTGAGCTAAAAATGTCCAAGGTGAGAAGTTGTTTCGGAATCAAACTCGTCTTGTAGAATAATGTTACGTCCAAATTAGTGATGAAAGAAAATCAAAACAGAGTTTGGGCTTTTTGTCTCCACTCAGATGGAATGTGCTGGTTTCCATGTGTTGAAACCAGCACAGTGTTGTTCATAGATTTATTTATTTATTTTTTTTGTCTCTGTAAAGGCCATCAAACTGTTCTGATGTTGGGCCCCCACCTTCAATTCTCGACTGCCCTATGCTCTACATTCCCCTAGTGCTTAGTGGTGTGTATGTGCTGTATTTGCATTCAGTTTAAATGGAAAACAATATACCTACATAAATAAATGTCTCAGTATGACTCAAATAATGTGTCTGGTTCTGAAATTAAGGGCAGGTGTGTTCACTTTGAATAGTAACCCACAGTAATTTTAAAAGACTCATAAGGTAAAAACATTTGACTGTTATGTAACTGTTTTCATGAATCACTTAGGGATATGAATTAAACACTAAATCGGTTGTTAATTTAGACTGTACTGACATCTTGTGGTAAAAGAACAGTTTCACAGCTGGACACTTTGTCATCTGTGTGTTCTTAGTGCCATCTAGTGAAACCAAAGCAGCATTAACGTTTCAAATAAGGGATACAAGTCATGATGCCTCATGGGAATTGTAATCCGCCTTGGCTCCTAAAACACTGAATATAATAATGAGTTACATTCAATGAGAATCATAGAGAAAGTATAAGGCAGACCCAGCCTTATACTATGACTATAAATATGGTCATTGTAAAGATAGCAATCACAAACAGCTCAAAATTCTAACTAATTTTGAGCTGTAACAAACTCATGCACATTATTACTGTTTGTGAAGACCATAGATAAAACTCACTTGAATCAAATAGAATGATATTGCTTCGGTAAGATGCGCCAATTTAATTTAATCCAATATGATTTTCTATCAAACTGCCATCTTGTGGGTCTGTTTTCTCACTTTTGTTTAGTTTGTTCCACTTGCTCTGCAACAAACTCACTAAATCAAAAGCAAAAATAAACAAAGCACACTTTTGTGTGGAAGAACCCTTTAATATGGTAAGGCAAGAATGTATTGATGACGTCAGAAAGGGACAGAACAAAGATTACAAAAACAACCGATGTATGATATTATATAACATAAATATTCAGTTGTAAGGTTTCATGAGGGCAGTTAATTTGAATTCACGTTTGATGACATCAGATTGTATAAGTGTGCTCCAGTGAGTGTTTACGAAATGCAGGGTACTCATAGGTATTGATGGACTGACAGCTTTGCATTGTTCTATAAACCAGTTATCTTTATTCACACAGTATAAACAACAAACAGCAACAGGGAACCCTACTGTAGAGCGTAGTACATCTCAGAGGGGCTGACTGAGACAAAAGCATGGACACAAGGCTTACAATGGTTCAGATTTCATGGTACACACACAGTCTACACAAATCAGATGCATGAACCTTGCATGTTTATAAAGCCATTCAATCAGTTTGCAGATGAGTAGAAGAAAGAGGACAACATACAGTCATGCTGAGCTACGGTTAGAAACGGAGTTGTTACATAAAAACCAAGTAAATCATCTCTTTAGAAAGGTTCTTTTATATAAATGATTTGAGGTGTACAAAACAGTATAATACACATTTCTTGATGCGTGATTCTGAGCAAAACCCAGTAGCCTACAGTACACTTGCCGTTCAAAGTACTACAAACTACTTAACTGGATTACAAGCTACATACAGACTGCACTGCACTCTGAGGGGCACAGCGGTCCCACATGGCATCAGGAGACTATGGGAAAAGGAAAAGATCAGCAGCATCGTCTTTTATCAAGAACACACACCTATAAAAATGCACCAGGCCTCGTATATTGCCAATGTCCCATGTAAAACAGTAGAATGCCATTCAAACGAACTCATTGACCTCAGCGAAGGATGTTGAGTCCCCCCCACCATCACCATGAATAGTTTCTACTGTCACAGCAGCATGTAAACGTTGCCGTGGCTGCTTGGTAGCTTTACATCTCTAATGTTTTTGATATACTCGTGATAAGTTAAGGCTCTTTAAGGACCTGAGGATTTTGAACATATGATGAGGCACACAGAAGGCAAAGAATAGCTCAAGACACGGGCGAACTGAAAGCATATGGGGCATGAGGCAGCCACGAGGGTGCAATTCAATGGCTAAGGTAGAGGAACCCAGGAAAGAGACTCTCCACAACAGCTTGATCGTACTTCTATCATTTGGATGCCTTAAGCATCGTTCTTGTCCTTTTTTTTCTCTTACAGAGAACTTTAACAATGACCCATGGCAATGCTTTAGTGTCCAGTAGGTCAGATATTGACTTACATATTTGTATTCTGAAAGGCTTATTGCCCATTGGGATTATTCCCTCTGTCCACATCATTGTAAAGCAGGCCTTTCTGAGGGTAACCACAATGACATCAACAGTCCTTAGCAAAACTCAATTTTGTTATTAATTAACTAATTTTGCACCTAAAGCTTCATACGACTGCCAAAAATATACTCTATTAATTTACTCTATGGACATTGTCCTAAAGTCCAACCTACTTAAAGACCCTAAAGTGATACTTTGCCATGGGTTTACCTGCTCTGAGTGACTGCCGAGTGTCATGGCCACTTTCTATTGGAAATGTTACCTGTGGCTTGGAAATATCAAGACTTCAATGGCAACATGACACATTTTGGGCATGAAAATAAAATCAGTGGGTGATTCCGAGGTGGCTACATGTTCGTACTTTTGATAAATAGGCCATGTTCTTATCCTGTGTAGCAATAGAAATCGACTCCAACAGAATAGACTCGAATGTAAACTCACTACATTTAGGGTGAGCTTAGCTCTGATGCTCATCTTTGTGCAACTGACAGACGTGTATTTAACCCCTTCTTTTGTTCCTACAGCCAGTATCATAAACATTTAGTGCTTAAAAACATGTTTTACTAACATTTTTAACTTTGAAATGTTTTGGCTATTGAATGTTATCCATGCTCGCTTTAAAATAGCTTGAGTTTGACCCGTTTTTTATTCAGTGAAAAGGAGCTAGACTGATCAGACTCCCATCTCTGTCCAGGTGCTAGCAATATCTGCCACTTTTTCTAAAAGGCTGCAGATTGAAGCTATGAGCTAGTACCTAATCACTTTGTTTCTTAGCTAACTTCTCCTCCAAGCTTGCATTCTAAACCAGTCAAACTAACTGTGCAGTCCTGTCCTAAATGGAATAGGATTTGTTCTTCAAATTTTTGCTCCTGAAAATTGCCTTTCGGGGACCAAAGGCAGTGTCATGCTAACCCGGCACTGCTATATAGACTAACCCAAAATCGAGCGCTATGAGACTGCTGGCTGATTTTGCTCATTATATCTCTGAAAATTAATGAACTTGTGAACAATGTTAAAACGTTGACTTTCAGCTGGCAGAGACTCCGTGTTTCCTGGGCACCATCTTCTTCAATGAAGTGATTTACTGCTAGCATCATCCCTCCTGCCCATTCAATTCATGGGCAGGAGTTTCAATTGATAATTAATTGAGTTCTTTATCTCAAAATGTATCCATGTTATGGACAGAGGGGATGATTGTCTGGACTCCAGACGATTTCAGTATATTGACATAGCTTGTTTTGTGGTTGTGCCAGCCAGACTTGATGTTTTTATTTGCTGCAAATGTATGACTTGAGAGTAAGAAAAACCATTTGCACCAACAAGCTAACTTTGCAATTTTGCTAATGCTAACAGCTTGCAGTACGATAAAACATTAGCATACCCATCTGTATCTCCTCTGTTCATACCAACACCAAAGCGTTCCTTTGGCTAAAATATTTCTGACAAAACCTGATGATTGAAACACAAAGATGTACTGAGCAACAGTTCATTCACATGACTGGAACATTTTTTCAATCTTATTTTAGAAGAAAAAAGGAGCGCTATAGTATCACATTCTTAACCTCCAAGTTTGAACCTTTTGATGTTACCTGCCACGCACCTAAATCCTCTCGCCCAAACAACCCAGGCCGACTCCAAACAAAATCTATAAAAGCTCCACAAGTCATACAAAAAAGATGCATATAAGACATTATTCTCATTAATTTTTCTCTTATGAAAGCTGCTTTGGTAACAACATAGTCACGACATCAGTCAATCCTCTTCACCTGGCCTGGGTGCTGAAATGGACTCCATATCTGCCATCTCAATGACCTACTTTACTTTTTTCATTCAATCCCTTCCCTCTGCCTCTAAAATCTAAATGAATGGATTTAGTTACACCAGAGTGGTCTATGTTTGTGTTCCGGAGAGCTGTCTCTACATCAGATGCAACGTCCCTCGGAGCCGTTTGTCATAAAGAAGTCCGTGCTGTGAAAGACAGCGCTATTGTACTCAGGGCTGATAGAGTGGAGACCTTGGACGCTGAGCCGACTGCATTAGGGCCTGAAAAAGAACAAGAAGTTAGTGTGCTTCATCAGGAAGATTAAAAAAATACACACACACAGTTGGCATATCATCCTTTTTATCTGCTACCTCTTTAGCCTGTTTTATTCATTTTGGGCCAAATATATGAGCTTTTGCTACAGCTAAGGATTGCTTGCTTCTAAAGAGGGCTGCCAGGTTATTTGATTTTCACTGCACAAACAGACCAAAAGTTTGGACACACCTTTTCATTCAAAGAGTTTTCTTTATTTTCATGACTATGAAAATAATAGATTCACATTGAAGGCATCACAACTATGAATTAACACATGTGGAATTATATACTTAACAAAAAAGTGTGAAAAAACTGAAAATGTGTCTTATATTCTAGGTTCTTCAAAGTAGCCACCTTTTGCTCTGATTACTGTTTTGCACACTCTCTTCATTTTCTTGATGTTTTTCAAGATGTGGTCACCTGGTTTTAATTTCACAGGTGTCCCCTGTCAGGTTTAATAAGTGGGATTTCTTGCCTTATAAATGGGATTGGGACCATCAGTTGTGTTGTACAGAAGTCAGTGAATACACAGCTGATAGTCCTACAGAATACACTGTTAGAATTTGTATTATGGCAAGAAAAAAGCAGCTAAGTAAAGAAAAATGAGTGGCCACCATTACTTTAAAGGAGACATATTATACCCTATTTCAACAAGTTAAACTAGTTCCCTGGTGTCCTAATGTAATGTCTGGGACAAGCTTTGGTCAAAATACCTTAAGGATGAAGCACAATAGCAGTTCAGTCACCCTGCCAAAACAGCCCCGTACACAGCGCTTGGTTGTGAATGCCTGTCTCTATAAATGCAAATGAGACACAGGCAATCCCCCCACTTCTTCCGGGAGGTGTGCAGAAGTTGGCACGCTAACGCTATGATGCTAACGCTGACGCTCACGCTACCACGACGTCTGCTACAGATAGGTGGAATAAGCTGAGGTGGGGGGCAACATGCAGGTGAAAGGCTGGAATATTATAATGAGCTAGAGCTAATGACGTCATAAACTACCGATTTCTGAAACCTCCTGATTTATCTCCTGTATTGAGACTGAGGCAAAAATATGACTGAGTAATTTTTTTTCACACTTTGCCTGCTGATAGGCCCTCCACAGTCCCAAATGTACATCATAAAATCATTAAAAACTTGGTTTTGCACAATATGTCCCCTTTAAGAAATTAAGGTCAGTCATTCCGAAAAATTGGGAAAACTTTGAAAGTGTCCCCAAGTGCAGTCTCAAAAACCATCAAGCGCCATAAAAAAACTGGCTCACATGAGGTCCCCCCTAGGAAAGGAAGACTAAGTGTCACCTCTGCTGCAGAGAATGAGTTCATCTGAGTCACCAGCCTCAGAAATCGCAGGTTAACAGCACCTCAGATTAGAGACCAGGCCAATGCCACACAGAGTTCTAGCACCAGACACATCTCTAGAACAACTGTTAAGAGGAAACTGTGTGAATCAGGCCTCCATGGTAAAATAGCTGCTAGGAACCCACTGCTTAAGACAGGCAACAAGCAGAAGAGACTTGCTTGGGCTAAAGAACACAAGGAATGGACATTAGACCAGTGGAAATCTGTGCTTTGGTCTGATGAGTCCAATTTTGAGATAGATAAAGAAAAGTATATAGAAAAGAAACCAATGAAGAAAATGCATTTGACATAGTTTCTACAAAAGAACAATCTTGGTGTTCCTTTGGAAATGACGATGGCTCATCTGTTCGGTCAAAATGGCAGTAGGGGAGTAGATTTCTCAGCCCAGCCTTGTGGGAGCCACTAACTAGCTGACCACTGACCTGGTATCTTTGGGATGGTGATCTGCCTGCTACTGCTCCCATCCCCTCCCTCCCCAAATGGCTTTATCTGGATGATATAGTCCTCATCAGTAGGAAGAGCCAGCTCTACAGAGGTGGTGTTGGTTTCCATGATATTAGGACGGCTGTGCCGATTTTTCTTGTACAGCACCTAAAGATGAGGTAAAGACAAAAATATTGGCAACGCTCACAATTCTCTCCTCAGAGAAGGTGACTGTCTGCTTACTTTGTAACCAGTTACTTCAGATTCATTCTCCAGGGCTTTGACCTGCTCCCAGTTCAGTATAATCTTGGAGTTGGATGTGTTCCACATCACTTTACCTGGTGGCTGACTGGGCGCTGCAAAAAGCATAAAACCAGTAAGTAACCTCAAGCAAAATCCAAGAAGGGGCATAAAGTGACATCTGACACTTGCGGGGTTTTTTGGTGGTAACGTTGACGGTGGTGCTGGGTGGACCGGTTCCAGCGGTGTTGTAGCCCCTCACTGAAATGTAATAGGTGGTGCTGCCCTTCACCCCGTGGATAACAGTGGAGGTTTGGTTTCCTAGAGTCCTCTGCACGCTGGCCATGTCTTCCTTTTCACCTTTGCTCCAGTACCTCAGCTGGAAGGCAACAAGGCAGAACCGCAGACGTGAGCGAAGGAAAACAGGACAGGCTTAAAAGCCTTCTGTGACTCCCAGTCAGTGACGAGCAAACTGAGAACAAGAATGCGTAAACTCAATTGAATGGGGGCTATACGTCCCCTCACCTGTCATGTGAGATGTGCAACATTGCTGGGTTCAAAAGCCTTGCGCTAAATGGTGCAAACATGTGAAAACAACTCTCCATCCATCCATTATCGTAACCGCTTATTCCCTAATGGGAATAAGAAAAACAACTAATAGAGAATATACAGAAACCCTATAAACCATAAACTTTCACTGTAAACAGAATTTTATAGTCGAGAAATGTCCAAATCTAATCTGTTTTTCCTTTCGGGGATGATTTGCCTAGGCCCCCAGTGCCTCAGTTTACTTTGAGTGGTCAGCATTTGATAATTCTGAGAATCCGGGAGAATGAAAGGCGGCTCCTTTGTTAACATGCTGGATTTGAATAATGAGTGGAATTAAAGCGGCGAGTGCAAAGCTGCCGTCTATAACAGCATTGTTGTGAGGATTAGAAGCTAAATGTTGCTGTCCCCTAAGTGTGTTGCATCACTACGCTAATCAGGGTGGCTACAGTACTTAGGTAAGCAACAAGAGAGGCACAGCTAAACCCACAGGCTTGGGACCAAGTTGAACCATTATGCACGCAGCAAGCTATTATCTCATATGCCCAGGGTGCAGGAGTCTGAGACACTCATCAATAATAGAGGACAACAAGATCAACAGGATTAGCTGCCATGCACCCGCACACACAAACATGCACACACACAGAAGAGTGCATCCATTACACAAAGTATTTCACCTCATAGCCCAGCACTCTCCTCTTGCTGGCGTTCCAGGGCAGAGCTTTCCACCAAACTTCGACCTCTGATGCAGAAAGGCTTTTGGCACGGACCCTGGTGGGAGCTCGGCCAGGCTCTGGAGTTAATGTAAAAAGGAGATTTTGAGGATCGACGTTCGGCTTTGATGGACCCTTAAAGAGGGAACATCATAACTGTTAAAAGCATTTTATTTTATTCAAACAATAGAAGGAGGGGGGGAGCTGGGACCAGTGGCGATATAGATGTACTGATATAGAATAGCCACTGTTCAGAACCAGAGTTGATCTGTTCAGATCAGATAGAGCTATGAAAAATGGTTTAATGAAAAAAAAACAACTAAAACTAACAAAAAAATAATATTGTTGTCTTAAAATTGACAGGGACAAAAAAAACTGACACATAAGCAGCGCGTGAAAACTAATTAACCTTCAGAGCAGTGACTTGAAGCGATGGTTCCTTAAGTGATGTCAACAAGCTCAAATAATTTTTGGAGGGATTTTTGTTCAGCTTTCCTTTACAGTCTGGACTTTGAGTGGACCTTTGCAGGACCTTGAGTTTTCTTTTGTCCTCAGATATTCTGTTGTAGAGTATTTGCTGGGTTTGCGATTTCAGCCAAGCTTTAGATGGCCTAACATTTGACTCTAGGATCCTATTGTACAGAGGAGTTTATGGTGGTTTGTGGTGGCAGGACAAGGCCATAAAAAGTTTTTTAAAGTTTCTTTGAACTGATTAAGAGAGGCTAAATGTCTTCAAAATCTAAGTAGTCCAGTAGCCTACACTTAAGCATTGAGGGATTACTATGACTTGTACGAGTGAAAATCTACACCAACGCCAAGCCCAAAACTTCACCCATCACTCGTTCAAAATACTAGAGTCTTGGATTTAGCTCCTTTTTACAAAAAAAGATTTCTCTGAGCATTGCACAGCCCAGCAAAACTGCCCAAATCTGCTTTTACAATCAATGATGCTTAGCAGCAGGTACCTGCAAATGACCTCTTAAGTCCTGTAGAAGCAATATGAGCAGAAATGCTGCTTCTACAGGACTATTTTGTTATGTTTGATTTGTATCTTGTCCCGAGGCAAGATTCTTTTGAACTGCACCTATGTCATTCTGCGTGTAACAAGATGTGAGATTCACCTTCCTCAGCAGAGTAGATGGTGGTAACAGATCCAAATGGGCCCTCCCCTTCGTTGTTGTAAACGCCCACCTTCACGTGGAAAGGCGAGAAGGGCTGAATGCTCTCATTTTTGAAGACGTATTTGGATGCCTCAGCAGATGGCACAGCCGCCTGCATCCAGCCTGTGGCACCATGGGGTCGAAACGCAACCACGTAGCCGAAACCGGGTCCGTTCTGCAGCTCCTCTGGAACAGGCTGCGGAGCAAGAGCGTCATTTTGGTCCATTTATGCCCACTCACTTCAATCATTCATCACAATCTAGGAACTACAGACCAAATGCAGAGATTGGAGAGGATGCTCTCATACGTGAAGGCGGCGCATGGCTTCACACAACACGAAGCAGATGCACTAGTGCCGTTGGAGCACACATCTATTACACAGTAGAGAGCACCCAGCATGACAACACACACTCAGCTATAGTCTGATAACATGTCTTGGATGTTTATAGCAGAAGAGCCCGTTCTGGTGGATAAACCAACCCTCTTTCCCTGCTGTCTACTAAAAGATACACGCGTGCACTTCATTTTATTTTCTCATGTGGTTAAAGGGAGAGCAGACAGAAGATTCAGACTGTGATCTACATGCTGTATAGATATTGATATCCTGCCGAATTGTGGCTTAGTTGAGGCCCTGCGGGTGCTCTGATGAATATGTTCAGAATTCAATCATAATTGCTTCTAATGTTCAAATACCGACCCCTTATTGTTGTTTTTTTATTGCATTTTTGTTTCTAAATGACTGGCCTAAAACTCATTCATCGTTACTATTCAGACGCCAATTTCCCTGCTGTCTACTAAAAGATACATGCGTGCACTTCATTTTATTTTCTCATGTGGTTAAAGGGAGAGCAGACAGAAGACTCAGACTGTGATCTACATGCTGTATAGATATAGATATTGATATCCTGCCGAATTGTGGCTTAGTTGAAGCCCTGAGGGTGCTCTGATGAATATGTTCAGAATTCAATCATAATTGCTTCTAATGTTCAAATACCGACCCCTTATTGTTGTTTTTTATTGCATTTTTGTTTCTAAATGACTGGCCTAAAACTAATTCGTCATTACTATTCAGACGCCAATTGTAAAAGCAAAGCAACAGATTTCTCATGTAGCACCCATTACATGAGGTCTCACAGCGCATCAACATTTTCTCGGTTAATCTGTGAAGAATATTCTGATCTGAGAGAGACTGTAGTGTGATCAAATAAGGTAAAACGCCTTTAATATCAATATTGCATAACATCAAGCTTCAACTTTTGCCTTTACTTTATAAAAATGACAATGATTTAAAGAATAATATATAATTCGATGCACAGGCCTATGTACAGTAGCTGTGCCCTTTAAGTCTAAGCCTCTCACTGTATTTAAAGCCATTATATCTTATTATGGCAAGGTTTGGGAATTACTGCTCTTTGAACAGTGGAATGCTCTCTTTCAAGGATTCTGGACTCTGAATAAGAAGATATTTTATGGAAAGATGTGGGCTACACCATTGTTTTTCAAAAAGTGCTATCAAAAGACAGGTCTTGGCGTGAATTAAATAGACCCTCTTCACGTTTCAAAGACAAAAAAAAGAAAGATAAAATCCATCAGAGAGCCCATAGTAACAATTGTCTTGAAAACACCTGTTTTTTTTAACCATTCTGAGACAAAAGAAGACACCGGTGAGCACCGCAAAACAAAGAGGCCTCGGCACCCTTAGAGAAACAGCGGTGGGTGAAGGAGGAGCCCCCTTTTTTGTTTCCACAGTTACAAAAATAGACAACAAAACAAAAAATTCCAGCAGGATTCCCCACACGGCGCATAAACCTCAAGACGAGACCAGTTTGGAACAGCATTCTTTAGTCAGAGGCAACACAAAAATACGGTATCAGCGTACAGAATACAACAAGCACTTTAAAGTCTTGCTTTGATGAGGTCTGATGAGTGGAATTTACTGAAAATATAGTCTTCTAAATAAAACATTAATCAGATGTTTATATCCTTAGATATAATAACGTCTTTGTAAGAAGGGCATTTGTAAGAAATAGAGAATAGTTACACATCAGGGCACGCCTTTTTTGTGTCTTTGCATAAATAGAACACAAAGTATTCAAAAGAGAATTGGGAGGAGGTGTGCTGCACAACGGCGTTACGTGCCGATAGGTGACATCATAAGTTTCACTTCCTAGTTGTGTACAGACAGTAACAGTACAGTTAAGGTAGGAGAACCCCCTTGATTAGCTCAAAAGCTTTATTTTTTGCGATGCAAATCATCTCTACGTCATTGAACATTTTGAATGCAGCTGAGTATCCATGGGAACATTTTGGGGTCCCAAAAATGGGACTGACTGTTATCATTTTAAGAGAAACTTTACAATACCTGAGAAAACTGCTGCCAGGACAAGCTGATCACGTGGTCCATGGCTTTCCTCTCAATCATTTAGAAAATTATTGATTGATTCATTGTGAAAAAAATGGCACTACAATGAACCATTAACATGAAACCATGGAGTGTTTTTTTTCCCATTTATTTAACAATTTCTTAAGATTAAACTTCCTATGCTACCGTATGTTTCTGTGTCTGCAGCAACATCTGTTGTGTTGAAGTGACGCGCACATGCAAATATATTCAGGCTTCCTTCTCAAGTGTGGTCATTCAAACACCATATCAGCTGGAAACAGACTAATGGGAAGCAGAGCAGGTGTGAGGAGGGCTTGACTTAAGCGTAAGATCCGCATTTTGAGCAAGTGGTTAATTGTATAGTTAGATCCATTCAACTTAGCTCTTCCTTTACAGCATCCTTATACCATTATGCTAGTGGCCAAGGGAGCATGTTTTTTTTAGAGTTTTTTTCATAGAATCTTACAGATAGAGTTACTCCCACTTTCTTTGCTTCCACATGTACAGCTAATAAAATCATCAGCCCGATGTTTAGGCATCGGGCTTCCCCCACGGCTCCAGGGCAAGTCCAGTCATTCCTTATGCCTTCAGGAAAATACACTATATTGCCAAAAGTATTTGCTCACCTGCCTTGACTCACATATGAGCTTAAGTGACATCCCGTTCCTAATCCATAGGGTTCAATATGACGTCGGTCCACCCTTTGCAGCTAGAACAGCTTCAACTCTTCTGGGAAGGCTGTCCACAAGGTTTAGGAGTGTGTTTATGGGAATTTTTGACCATTCTTCCAGAAGCGCATTTGTGAGGTCGCACACTGATGTTGGACGAGAAGGCCTGGCTCTCAGTCTCCGCTCTAATTCATCCCAAAGGTGTTCTATCGGGTTGAGGTCAGGACTCTGTGCAGGCCAGTCAAGTTCATCCACACCAGACTCTGTCATCCATGTCTTTATGGACCTTGCTTTGTGCACTGGTGCACAGTCATGTTGGAAGAGGAAGGGGCCAGCTCCAAACTGTTCCCACAAAGTTGGGAGCATGGAATTGTCCAAAATGTCTTGGTATGCTGAAGCATTCAGAGTTCCTTTCACTGGAACTAAGGGGCCAAGCCCAGCTCCTGAAAAACAACCCCACACCATAATCCCCCCTCCACCAAACTTTACACTTGGCACAATGCAGTCAGACAAGTACCGTTCTCCTGGCAACCGCCAAACCCAGACCCGTCCATCAGATTGCCAGATGGAGAAGCGCGATTCGTCACTCCAGAGAACGCGTCTCCACTGCTCTAGAGTCCAGTGGCGGCGTGCTTTACACCACCGCATCCGACGCTTTGCATTGCACTTGGTGATGTATGGCTTGGATGCAGCTGCTCGACCATGGAAACCCATTCCATGAAGCTCTCTGCGCACTGTTCTTGAGCTAATCTGAAGGCCACATGAAGTTTGGAGGTCTGTAGTGATTGACTCTGCAGAAAGTTGGCGACCTCTTCGCACTATGCGCGTCAGCATCCGCTGACCCCGCTCCGTCAGTTTACGTGGCCTACCACTTCGTGGCTGAGTTGCTGTCGTTCCCAAACACTTCCATTTTCTTATAATACAGCTGACAGTTGACTGTGGAATATTTAGGAGCGAGGAAATTTCACGACTGGATTTGTTGCACAGGTGGCATCCTATCACAGTTCCACGCTGGAATTCACTGAGCTCCTGAGAGCGACCCATTCTTTCACAAATGTTTGTAAAAACAGTCTGCATGCCTAGGTGCTTGAATTTATACACCTGTGGCCATGGAAGTGATTGGAACACCTGATTCCGATAATTGGGATGGGTGAGCAAATACTTTTGGCAATATAGTGTATTAACATTGCACAAACAACCCCTTTATCCCTGCCTCGGTGTCAAAAAGAAAATGAAGGGTTTTCTTTCAGGGCTGAGGGAAAGTAGCAGTTTTGTTAACAGCTACAACAGTTCACTTTAATTGAACTTTTGTGTATTGAAACATAAAGAAAGATTCTGAGAAATATTTCACAGCAGGATGATTTCTAAGACCCTTTTGAAGCCTGGCTGATACGCGACAGCTTTGTTGAGAGCAAGTAAGCGAGACAGCAATACTGAAAAAGGAAAGAAAGATAGAAAAAAAGAAAGTAATGCAAAATAGAAGTTGGGACTTTGAAGGAATCATTTAGTTTAATTATCTTATTGAAACCTCAAAGGCATTTTTCTCTCCTCCAGGGTGACAGCCGCAGTTATTGCCTCTGTGTTTTTAAAAATGAAATGCCATACATTAAGCCGTTAGCTTGTTTTTAATGAAACAGGGGCCCGAATTCAAAGAGAAAAATGATGTCTGGCTGCCTCCTCCATGGGTGAGAGGATTCTGAACAAGTTTGCTTACCTCCCATGTGATGACTAATTCGGAGCGACTGCCTCCGCCTCCACTCACATTAGATGGTGTGACCTTCGGATCTGGAGGAAGAAGACAGGCCAACTTAGCTGTGTCGGCTTTACATGGAACACTGAAGGAACATGCAATCAGTTTTTGTCTTGCTTGTCCCCCATGAAAAACAATGCGCACATCGACACATCCTCATCAGCAAACTCTCATCTGCTGAGTAAAAAGAAAAGAAAAGAGCAACCACTGGGGTGACACACACAAAGGATCTGACATCAGCAAACAGCTGGCTGCTTTCAGAAAGATCCTATATTTGGTCATCAGGCCGAGCAGGATTTAAAAGGTTTCTGTTGGAAATGAGGAGCAGAGGAAGATTTAATTGGGGAGAACTTCCTTATTGTTAAATTCAAGGGGAAAATCATGTTTAAGGACTCTGAAACTGACAATTCATGCACTCACTATGCATTAAGATGTGTGCAGGTTTTTCTAGATTACTCTTCTGGTTAAAAAGAAAGAATACACAAAATTTACACAAAAACAACACCAAAGCTCTTGTGTCAAATGTTAAAGCTACAGCTAAAGTTATCTGGTGAGAACCAGAGAGAATAAAATATATAAGAGACAAATATGCTCTTTCATTGGTTACGGTACTTTTTGTAGTATTTTTAAATCTGGACCTATTCGGACTGATCAATAGTTTTTTCTTTTTCACTTTTTTTTTCAAGACTGCTCAAAGCTTATTTTTTGTCCTGCTATTTAGCCGTTTCCGTATGTCTGAGGTCAGTTTAAAGTAGTAAAGTGGTTAAAAAATAAATAAATAAATAAGATAAAGCTCTAAAAGAAACGCAGTCTATAGAACACAGAGTAGTAAAATTAGGAAGTTTCCCAAATTCTATTAATCCTAATAAAAAAAACAATCAAACAAACAAATTTAGTTCTTTTTTTCTTTTAAAAGAATTTCAGTACATACAGGTGCTCTTTGTCCTTGCTTGTTTGGATGGCTTGCTGGGCTCGCCGGTCCCAATTCTGTTGCTCGCAAGGACTCGAAACTCGTACTCCACCCAAGGGCTCAGGTCTTTCACTGTAGCAGTCAGCAGGTTGCCCCCTACCATCTCAGGAACTGGCATTAAACACAAAATGCCCACCCACCTCATCAGTTTCAACACTTCACATTTGTTTTTGTGTGTTTTCTTATTGCTCATGCCAGCAAACAGCTACAACAAAGAAATGTTAAAATGCTTTGTTATGGAAACCATATTGTGCACAGCGTGCCTGTACTGCAGTTAGCAGATTTTCAGAAACAGTGACTTTATTGCCAGTGCTACTGTTCTAAATACGTGACCCAGATGCTGAAAATCAATAAGGCCAGGAAAATAATCCCTGATAAAAGTGGGTGACTAAATGTCACAGGGATATCAATAAAGCAAAGCATACAGTATAGGATAAAAACACATTACGCCAATAACTCATGAATACTAAGAGTCCCTTTGAGGAGGATGTGGGAAAAAAAATCCCTGTTACTATCACATAACCACACTATCAAATTACAGCCTTGGCAACCGGCCTCATCATAAGGATGAGATCCATGTTCCAGGGCTCCCAGGGGTCCGATAAAATACCGGTCAATGATCCCGGTGCTATTGTGTGCCGTTTGGTGCTGGACTAAAAATTACAGCTGCAATATTTTTCACAGGTGGAGGCAGAATGAGGAGCGACCCCCTCCTTGTGATTGGAGAAGAGCCAGGTTGGAGAGAGCTTACCTGTGGTGACAGCCTGCCACCCCAGGGAAAATGGTGTCCTGGCCTGGATGGCGTATGCTGTAATTGGACTGTGATTATCAGGACCAGGCCTCCAGGACAGAGTAGCTGTGGTATCAGTGATTTCTTCAACATGGATGGTAGTAGGGGGGCCCGGGGGACCTTATAGATGACACAGTCAGTCAGGAAACAGGAGCAAAAGATAGCGAAAATGGAGGTAGAGGAGGGGGGAGATGGAAAAGGGTGTCGGATGTAAATCAGGAAAAGATGGAGAGATGGTGGAGAGAGACGGTGTTGTTTCGGAAACTGCGGCTACTGCTGCAAAATCAGTTCTGTGTGAAACCTTTGGGAGCTATTCAGTCTAATTAGACAGTGAATTCCATTTAAACCTTGAAAAGAGTTATTTCTGCGTGCCCAATTTTTCAATCTATTTCTTCATTACCTCATCAGTGGGGCTCGCTCAGTCTAGCTGAATGTGAGTCATCGACAAAATGACACATATCTGAATCACATGAAAACTTTGCAGAGCGTATGAACTGCTCAGGAAAAAATGCATCGCATCACGACTCACCTCTGACAACCAGGTCCATGGCGATGGAGATGCTGTCCACCTTTGTTTGCACGGCACATGTGTATTTCCCTGCGTGCTTCAGTTGGATATTCCGAATCATAATGTCTCCAGCCGAATGCTGCTGCCATCCACAGCGTGCACAACACACACACAAACACATGCACGCTTCCATAAGAAACACATCAAGTTATTGCAGCTATTGCAATTTCAAGAACAATACTGATCTCTTTGGGACCTGTTGGGAACAAAGCTGGTCAGAATTATGTTCAGTCTCATGTCTTAAAGAAATGCACTCAGGCCCTCATTCCATATTCAAAACAGGACATGGAAATACCAGTCCATGTGCTCATTTAATTGCTTTGATTACAGTATTGTGCTTGCCCTAACAGTTTTATCGGGACAGTGGGGCGTTATATACAGCAGCCAAATGGATAGTGTGATATTAAGATCTTTAATAGAGGCTTTCTCTAATTACAATTCCCACTCCTACATTATCATTTTATCAGAGCGGAGCCAAACAGGTTGTGCTGTCATAAATTGGAGTTGGCTGAAAGCTGGGGCATGGTGGCAGTAAGAATTCTGTGAAGTGTCTGGGAGCTTAATCAATGTAAGTGGAGATGAAAAGCAATTTATCAAGTGGATAGGTCTTTAAATCATCTGCCAGGAAAAACCTAAATCCAGAATAGAAACAGAGAGGAACTGGGGGAGATCAGAATTATCTTTGTACAGGATAAGGCTTTGAACACCTCATGGCTGCGGTGTACAGCTGCAAAGCCATTTCAAGGCTTCCTGAAACTGTAGACAGGGTGTCTATGTAAATGTAATACCATGTTCATAAATATTATGTATGATAAAAACATTCCCACTGCACTGCGGTTGAATTGATCAAAAACCCGCTCAAAGGACCAATGTAAAGACCAATGAATCTTTAGTCACCTCTCGACCTTTATCTCTGAGGAGGTTGAACATAGATCAATATCTTTTATGCATTGGTTCAAGAAGGCATTCAACTAACCTCCATGAGATAATTCGTAAAGATGGGCTTTTTACCTGATGCATTTATGCGAACAGGACAAACTCAGATTTGTGCTTGGTGTCTGTGCCACACTCAGGATTGTGGGGGCTTTTAAGCTGTGCGCTCAAGCAGGAACTTTTCGTTTAAATGAGTAGAAAATGAGAGCTTTAAGAGTGAATTAAACAATTAGCAAGTTAAAATCTAGGGACAGTTACAAAAAAGATCCCCTTAGTTTTTCCAATCAAGTCTGACACTTGAGGCTTAATCTCTTATTATCTGAGGAATTAGGAATAGTGGCTGCAAAGAATCTCTTAAAATGTGTCCTTAGTTCAGAAAAAATTGAAAAAAAGGAGATATTTGGCTCACAGCTTCTTAAGTGCTGTGTGAAACTGGTCTCTGAGTGCATTTTAATAAAATAACATTAAAGCGTAACCAACAGCACCAATCTATACTTCTGAGTACCATAACATAGACAGCAAATTCAAATAAATATGGCCCCCCCTCGACGAATGTGGTTGGATTAAATGAGGTTTAACAGCGTGTGAAAAGGAAAGTACCCCATTTTTCAAACCCAGAGTTTCCTATGTCTGGACGTAATGAAAGACCCATCTGCTCCTTCCATGTGCCTCACCTGAAAGTGTTTTTAAGTAAATTGTTTTGGCCAGTGAATGCTTTAAATTGGTCTAATTCTGCTGGTGTTGCATATAAATCACTGTACTTCGGGTCCATACAAGTTCAAAGAAAAAACAGTCCACTGGCCCTAGATGCAATTCCTCAGGTTTGACTGAAAAAGGTTAGTGGTCACCTGAGCCTGATCGAGTTTGACCTGTGGTAACAAATACATGTAAATCAACTGAACAGGCTTAATTTGAACTCCACCCATGTTGAAACTCCTTTACAATATATCCACAGTGGATAAGACCATAATAATAACAATATCAATGACATGTCCACTACATGATTTATTTTCTCAGAGAACCACTTGGATTTGAACCTTTAAACATGCGAACAGAGGCCTGTAGAATCCATGAGCCTTTTGCGACCTGGCCTTGAGGTGAACTTCCTGGATTAGCAGCTGCCTTGTTTTATACTTTTGAATGCTTTTTCTTTTTGTAAAAATGATGGACTCTAAATCATTTGGAAATGGCCTGATTATCCTCCCAGATTAATGGGCAGAAACAATTTCCTCTAAAACTGTCTTTTTTCAGAAACTGCTTTCTGTAGTTCTGTTTCATAACCTGCAACAGTGTAATATATATTGTGGCAGAAGAGGCACGCATAGGATGCAATCCTGTTTCTTTTCTGTTTGCTTTAAAGAACGCATCTGAAAGGCCTAAAAAGGAACAAAGATGTATGAACGCCAGTGGCCTGGTAACATCAGCAAGCGTGTCTAAAAATCCAAAGGCCACAGCTACAAATCAGCACAAGAATTACAAATTCACTTTTGTCATTATCTCAGAATCAAAGGCAAATTGAATGTGGTGCTGTAAGCAGCAACATTTCATCTATAAATGTGACAAGATTATACCAAAGCCTCTTGAAGAAAAGAAACAGTTTATTAAGGACCACAACATGTGTTGTGCTTGCCTTAGAGTTGGTCATATTCCCAAAAACTAAGTAACATGTAATGTGTGCAGGAGAAACTACCCTTCCCCTCTCCATGAAGATGCTTCAGGAGGAAAAGTCTGAAATGTCACAAGCGGAAAATGCATTTACTGTCTCGTGTAGTGTGAAGATGGGAAGCAGTGATCACATGATTGTTCCAGTTTGGCTTTCATGTGTAGCATCAAAGAAACCAGAGATGTTGCTTTATACTTTGCTAGACACCCAGAGTAGTAACACTTTCATTGATGAGGAGACATTTGGGAAAATGCAAGATAATCCAGAACCAGTTAATTTAAAATTAACAACAATGACTGACAGAGGTTCAATAATGCCTAGTCAAAGATTCAGTTGACTAAGAGTAAGAGGGCACCACTCACAAGAGTATATTGAGTTGCCACCTGCATACGCTTGAGAATACATTCCTTTGGAGAAAAACAATATTCCAACACAAGAAACTGCAAAAAAGTGGCCCCACTTAGTATTTCAAATAAAATGTCAGATCTCTATGACTTCCATCCATCATCTATCCATCCATCCATTATCGTCACCGCTGATTCTCTAATGGAGTCACGGGGAGAACTGGAGCCTATCCCAGTGGTCAATGGGCGAGAGCCTGGACAGTGCGCCAGTCCATCGCAGGGCCACACACAAGACATACAAGGACAAACAACCACTCACACTCACATTCACTCCTAAGGGCAATTTGAAATGTCCAATCAACCTAACATGCAGGTTTTTGAACTGTGGGAGGAAGCCGGAGAAGGTTACTTTTTCTTTGTAAGTTAGTTTGATGGTCGATTGTCATTTTTGAAAAATTACCAGATTTACCTTTGTTCAATACATTGTGAATATACCTTTTTTGTAATTTTGATGGCAGTGTAACTGTCATAGAGATAAGTTGTTTATTTGTTCCTATTCAATATTGCTTTATTTGTAAATACTGAATGTGTAATTTGATTATTGTTATACTGACATTTGTTGATGGAGTTGCGTATTGCACCGAACACGGCATGATCATGCGCTGAGTGCATGATCAGTGAAGAGATGCACTGAGGCAACAACAGCCAGGAAAAAAGTTATTTTGGAACTTCCCTTTAAAAAATAAAATATGGACAACAACATCTCCTAAATGTTTGGTCAGAAGACGCACACAGTATGTTTATATATTGTATTCTGTATAAGAACTTTATTTTGGTTATAAATGTTTATTAGCTAACACCGTTTATATTGTTTATCATGTACAGTTTTCACTGTGTTTACTAGCAGAAGATATGCGCCGCAAGAAGAACAATTATTGCTAGTAAACGTCAGTCGGAGCTTGGATTTTATTCTCTGAATAATTTTAATAATTTTATTCTCTGAAGACCTTCAGGAGCGGTTATAAAGGGGTATGATAGTCTAGGTGGTTCAAAGAAATCATGACAAATGGATTATGGACTTACACCGCCCACTTTTTCAAAGAATCCTCCATGGCTCCCGAAGTGGATGAGTTGCTCATTGAAGAACCAGGTGAACTTGAGCTCCAGGGATGGGTCGTGGCTCACCTGGCAGGGCAGGACCACACTTTCCCCAACGGTAACGTCCATTGTGGCGGGTGGGGTGGTGATGGCAGTCGGCTCTGAAACACACATCCACACTATGATCAAAACCACCACTCTGCTCTTCTTCTCCTGGCATAAGAATTCAGTGCAGTGAATGGTTTTACAAAAAGCCCAACCCTTCCATCATCCTTATGGGTATGTCAGACTCAGTTAATAGAGGGATATGCGGGACAGAGCGCGCAGCAAACTGAGGCGCACAGCTACAATAACTGGAATTAGTTTCAGCCTGAGCCCGTCTCTGTGGGGACTTGGAGATGTGGCTTTCCTAAATCTGCGAAGCCTCCATGTGTCACTGTCAGCTCAGTCATCAGCCTGGAACTCCTCTCCAGTCGGCCTGAAATTCCCAAAACAAGCCGCCAGGAAAACAGTAAATGGCGGCTCTCCCAGTCATCACCGCTCTCTTTTCAAGCCAGCAGAGTATTACAGTGGCGTCACATGGGAATAAGGTCAGCTTCCCTTATCTACGCTTATATGTGAGCAGAGGAGGAGGTAGCTGGGAAAACACAAGAGAGCTGAGATGATATGGGGCGAGGCTTTGTTCTCAGAGTGGCTAAACACCTGTCTCCCTCTTGGGGGTGCTATGATTACTTGGTTGAAATTGCCACTCTGAACACTAGGACTAAATTAGGCATGGCGAATGATCCATGGACAGGCATAGATTCATGTCGAAAGTGCCGGCAGTGCAGTCTTCATCCAGATTGAATTCAACACCTTCATTCCATTGGCCCTCCCCCTCACACCAGCGCACTGATGGTTGACACTGCCAATCAATGTAGGCCACACCTTGCGGAACAAAAGGAAAAAGAAAAAAAATATTGTAAAGATATAAAAAGGGGCTAGAAATATTCTTCAATAAGTACTGCACTTGCGATATCACTTCTTTCTTCACTGAGACATTGTACAGATGTGTTTCTCCTCATCTTCCCCCAAATAAACTGATGTGTTTTTTTTCTTGCCTTTTGTCTGATATGAATTCCTGTCATTGTGCTGTCTAGTCACTCTCTCTTCCTCCAGGGATTAATTTTGATGATGATGGTGAGAATATGCTCTCTCATTACCCTTCTCTGTCATCATTTATGACGGATTAAATGGACAATCAAGGTTGGTTACACAACTACATGCTGGACTCTGGAGTATAATTTGATTGATTTAAATCTCATAAGGTGCCTTGTTAGCCTCTTTTGCTGGAAAACAGAGGATGGCAGCCTCCTTACTCAGAATGGTTAGTGCGATACAAGACTAAGAAGTAGAGTTCATGCACCCGGATCAAAGTCGAGTCGATATATTTCATTTGATTTTTAAAATACAGAGAACTATAATTAACACTTTTGAAATAACAGCACCAACGCCACAGCCTCACAGCCAAAACGAATGACCTTTGCTGCCACGGATAATGAACACTTTCCCTGTTTCCATCATTACACCTTTGAAAATTAAAAGAAGAAAAAAAATGCATTGTTGGAATAGTTTCTTCCTTCTAATCAATAAGAGCAACGATAGCAAATGCCAACCTTTAAGAATCAGTCAAAAATCACAAAAGTTATTGAGCCTGTTCTCAAAAATGTCGCCTTAAAGTTGGTTGACTTTCATGTAGAACTGTCCCCTGGATATCGACAGGTCCCCCACGTGACTTGGCACACAAACCATCCCAAACCTGATTAAACCTGCTCAGGGTGTAATTTCTCCTCTCAGAACTGAGGGTTCAGCAAGTTAATTAACACACACCTATCAGGTGCCACGGAGCGAGATGGTAGCATTCACTACTGATTATTTCTGAACTTGGGTAATTTAGCTTTCCCGACTAAAAGGGATCAACTATCTGTTAAAAAAGATTGAATAATGAGCTTAGCATTGAGGAAACCTCTTAGAAATAAAATCTGTGGAAAAAAATTCTCAGCTCTATGATGTCAAACTTTCATTTGAATATAAATGACATAAATCCTATTTATCATCGTTCACAAGTCAAATTTTTGTCTGCACTTCAGACTTTTCTACTCTCATATCTGACATCACAATACTTGTCTTCTGTCAGTGACTTCCACGGCAATATTTTGTCAACTGACCTTCAATTAAATAAGTCAGTGTTCTGTTAGTGGTGTTTATGTGAGGTGCAGATTGTAATATTCCATTTAAATCTAATTTACATGTTACACAGCATGTTACACAGGGGAATGGCATTGTTTGCACCCCTCCAAAGTCTTAATTAAATCCACATTCCTCAAAACTGAGCATCACTCAGCTTTCTCCAACATGTGTTGGAGTCTATGTTGCTAGATCTGGTGACAGAAATAAGCACCCAGCCATCAAGAAAAAAAGCAATGATTAAATCAGTCTTTATTTAGACTTCCAAAGTGCTTTTCAGAATAAATTTAGAGACAATTTGACAACATGTGAAGATTAAAGACAGCTTACTCAAAATAGCTAGAGGAACAAATAAAAAATAAATGAATATGGTAAAACAATACGATGTTTAAAATGAAAAAAAAATTATGAAAGTACAAAATCGTCAATATTGTTACAATGACGAAGATGTTTGAGAAGAAAACCCATAAAACCCATAATATCATAAAATATGATAAACAAATAATAAAAAAAATCAAAGAAATAAATTTAGATTAAAGCTGATAAAAAAGGGCTCTGTGATGGACTTGTGATCTATCCAGGTGTAACCGACTCTTGGCATCTGGGTATATGTACAGCTCAACAACATTTTCAGGCCTTAATATTTTCTGTAAGGTGTTCCGGCCTATAAACTACATCCAGCCTCAAATAATCTTTTTCTCCTGTTTTGTGGAGCAGTTGAAAGGGAATAGCTTTAGGATCTCTGTGGCTTTCCAGACTCAGCGAAGGCTTTTCGCCTTTTCAGCAAAAGTAATGCACAGAGAAACATTCTACGAAGTCACAAAATCATTTGAAAATCAATATCAAACCAAGCAGATTTCAAATTCATAGTAGCAGATGCTATCCTATTGTTCTTAGTCAGCAGTTGTGTAACAGATTTAATGTACTAATGGTAGCTGATGAATCAGAATTTTTAAAGTTAAACCAGAAAGTGGAGTAAATATTAGTGTAACATGCTCACATTCATTGTGGTTAGATGACAGAGTGAGGTCTTAAGCAGATGTACAGTACTGAAATATGTTGTTGTTTGTCAGAAGCACGTTAGCTTCTGACAAAGGTTGTGACTCGATAGAAGTGCACATGTAACCATTAGCTGTAACACTAGAGAGGGTCTAATAAAACATTAAAATGAACAAACATGCAAACACTGTTTTTTTTTTCACGGTCTACCAACTGCAATTCAAGTTGTTTTATTCAGAAAGAACGCATATCTAAATAAATTAATCTAGATGGTCTTTGACATGGATACCAATCAATTTATATATACCAATTAAACAATTGAAAGCTTGAAACGTACGCAAATCTGTGACAATACAAGATTAATAAATTAACAGCTTATTTTCCGTTGGGTTTGCCGAGATCTTTCACTGTGACCCATCCAAACGTACATAACCGTAAAAGCAAAATAATCAAGGAAACTCGCACAATAATACGTTACAAAAATAGCTTGACGGCTCAGACATGCTCTGTTGACCAAACATCCATGCAAACCTCCTCTGTCTGGATACTTGAGAAGCCCATCTCTGCTCGGAGACAAGAGAAAATATCCCCATCACATCAACTTAGTTTCTCTGTGGACTTGCACGACTGCTCGATGTTTACATGAATGAGCTCGATGCAAAGCTCTACCATCCTGAGGCGAAGGAACTGAGGGAAGCGCTGCCCCTCAGAAACCTGATGCAGTCAAACAAATGACTTGGTGACACAGGCTCGCAGTGGGAACACTCAAGGAAGCGACATAGCAATAAATTATGATTCAGCAGCAGACACTGCCAGCCGACAGTTATCAAATGACTCCCAGCTCCTCCCTGAGATGTACTGACATGCCTCATGTGGCTAGTTTCACGAGTCTTTGCACAAACACTATGAATATTCCCCTCCTGTTTTAAGAGTCCACTGGTGTTATGCGTAAGCATACATTCTCCTTGAGTTTTTCTTTGATCTGCTGTGGGATTTCAGCAGGGAAATGTCATGGCAGTTTGTATGATGCCCAAAGAGGGTCCCTGAAAAGACAATGGACAGATGCACAGGAAGGGGAACATCCCAAACCGGCAGGTAAAAAGCTTTTCCTTATAAGGACCCACAAACTCCGATCACACACACAAACTCGAGGTTCACGTCAAAATTCTTCAAGGTAAAGAGGGGTACCATTTGAGATACCCTTTGTGAAAAAGAAAATCTTTCTACCTCTGGTTATACCTTCTTCTAACAAATGCTTCAGAGTGACTCTTTTCAATTCAAAGGTTTCTCAAGGCCATTTCTGAACAGCAAGGAAAAACGTTGCTTATGTCGTGGCTCAACAGAAATGAAATCCTCCCAGTTCTGTATTCATAGGCTGCACATCTGTAGCAACCTGCTGGTGATTACAGACAGATGGCTGCTCATTATTTTTCTATGTGGCTGTCAGGAATCACACATCGCATTAATTTCACATCGATGCTGCCATTCAAGGTGGATGAGCGACGCCTGGTACCCAGTATTGAATGGTTAAGACCCATTTGTCCTCTGTAAGAGAGAGAGCGGTGTGTAAATGATCTAATGATCTTCTGTCTTACATCTCAAAAAGCCAAAAATGAAGCAAACAACAACATTTCTCAAACTTTTCCTGTAAAAGAGACCTGAGCTTTGCCGACAGCTTTGCGAGGCAACAGCGACAAGGGAGTATGCTCAAAGCAACGGAGGGTTTCATGCTATTAATGTAATCACAATTAAAGATTTCATGACAGCCGTTTATGCTCAACTTAAACACAGAGGTTTTTTTTTTAGATGGATGAATACGGGAAATGGAAAAGGCTAACACTAGCACCATGATGAACGCACTGCAAGTGGTTTTTGAGAAAGATGCTGTCAAAAGAACCAAGACTCCTATTCACGTGTCATGTAGTTTTCTTCTGCTTTGATAGTAGGCAACAGTGTTGGCTTAATAGGACTCAAAAGTTTTGGCTCCAGGGTGTTTAAAAAAATTAACAAACTGTGATTACAAGAAAGCTGTTCATTACTTTTTGCTACATTGGGTATCCAGTCTCCTAGTACTTGGTGCGATTTCACCTTAAATTCCACTTTGACTGCTGAAGTTTTTCTATTTACTTGAGGCAAATTCTGTTTTAGAATAGAGATAAGTCAACCGACCAATTCTATTCCTGAGCGTGTTTTTGTTTCAGTTACCAGCCGTGGAGGACAGCATTTAATTGGCTGCACAATCAAAAATAACAACCATAACTAATATAAATCACAGCTTCTTATTGTTGTACAATCAAATATTCTAAAGTTGAAGAAATCTGGAAGTTGACAACACAATCATCCATAAGTTGGATAATTACTTGCTCTTTCTCTTACTTACATCACTTGACTTCTATTTCGGTTGAAGAAGCTCTGAGACCAAGTTTTTATTCATATGACTTGAAGTTCTAGATAATTCTAAATAAGTTATCTTATTTAGAATTAACACGGCCTGGCTCAAGACTTCAGTGTAGTCTGAATTTTATTCATAAAGCTCGATATCCCCTAATACAATTGACATAGCAAAATAGGATAATTGTTTTTATCTCGCTCTCTTGACTGTCAACTTTTATATCAGGTTGTTCAAAGTCAAACTAACAGTTTGGGACCTTCGAAGCTTGCTGTGAAAGGCCAGAGAGTGACCTCAAGGTCACCCCAAATAACAGGCGCACAAAGAGGGCCGGTAAACAGACACTCAAGACCGGTATTTTCTTTGACAATCAACTGAACCACAGTTTGCAACGCACTGAGATTTTTTTCAAGTATGCCTGATGGCAAGTTTTCATCTGTTTGAAGGGAATTGGTCTTGTATTAAAATTGTAACCTGGTTGTAGCTCTGAAATAAAAAGTCAAGGATCAACAAAGTGATTACAATTCATCCTGAGAGAATGCCTGTGCGTTAACAATCCATAGTAAAAAAAAAAAACACATATTCAAACCTTGTGGTGCTGCTAAAGGAAAAGCCGGATTATCATTCGGGGACCCGAGAATGTAGCCGTACTGCTAGTGAAGTGGCATATGTGGCCATAACACATTGAAGAAGATGTACGACACACTCCACTGACTGAATATTCTTTTTGTGTTTTCCAAACACCTTTAAAGTAAATGGCTGAGATGAAGTGTCACAGTGTGGGAAAGATGAATTGCCTCCAGGTTTCAGAGAGGCAAACAGAACTGAATGGTTTACAGTCCCCCTACTTTTGAGCTCACTGACCATCTGTGATGATCGGCAGCATCCCTAATTGCGACGGGTCCTCTCCAGTGTAATCAAAATGCAGGGAGCACATCTATAATCAAGTGCAATTAAATCGCTAATATCCCCCCTAGTGTTGGAATAATGGGGACATTAACAGGGCTCATCTGTTGTGACTGCTCCTCTGCTGTTTGCTCGGTGGCTTTTATTCGCAACAGGAGACAGCAAATTCTATTTGACAGATATTTCTGAGCATTCATATCCCTGAAAGTCAATTTGAATAAACTAATGTCATCTCCCATAAGGGCTGATCCTACAACACAAATCCCGCCTCGCAAAAAGGGTCTCCGATCGTCAGTGAACTTGTGCATATGAATAACCTCTCCCATTTGGCAAACAATATCGATTGTGACAGAATGGCAAGAGATCATATACAGAAACGTTTGTTCATCAGCAGCGGAGAGTTGCATTAACATATGATGATGGCAAGGCAGCCACTGAGGGTGCCACATAAAACCCATATTTCACCTGAATAATAAACGCTGAGAGGACATCCATGGATGTTTTCCTGTGGGTTGATTAGAAATTCACATAGAGGCCATCAACCTGCGCCAGCAGCGAGGGAGGCAGAATCCACCCGTCCTCCCGTTTGCCTAATACTGAGTGGCTGGGGAGGGTTCCTCTTCCTTATTCATTTCCCAGTGTATGATGAATGGTAAAAAGGGGTGCACATAGTTTAAATTCCTTTTGTAATACCTCAGAATTTATCAGTTATTTTTCTCAAGGATTGAGACGTTTCCGAACAAAAATCACCTGTATTGTCAACTCCATCGTCAGTAAAACTGTTTTGTAATATTTCGATGAGGGACTTGTCCTCGGTGGGAGGCAGAGTCAGGTTTCAGCATAAATTAGCTGCACAGTTTTCTGAGCGCTCCCTCCGTCCCCACTGCTGCTGACTTTCAAGCATCCATAATGAATGAAATCTGTCTTTTATAATTCAACGGAAAAAGGAAACATGCCTCGATAGTGATTTACAGAGGATAGAACGGGTGGTGACTGATTTCAAATTCTATTATGTAGTGAGTTCTCTGTTAGAAGGAGAATTAATGTAAGGAAACAACACAGAATGTTCTTCTTCCTGCTATTTACACCCACATAAATCAATGTTCTTTTTAAAAGTACTCAATCAAACACTTACTTGTGAGGATAAAACATTAAAATGTAAATTAATCCAGTTTTCAGAGCATCTACTTGGATAAATGCAGAAAAAGAATATTTTAGCAAGCTGTTGTAGTATTGACACTGCGTCTCAAAGGATTTCATACACTGCAGAAAAAAGACAATTAAATGCACTGAACCTTGGAGCAAAAATCATAAGCCGCACAAGAAGACAGCTTTGACTTTTGGAAAAAAAATCTGTTTTCTCAGAGTGTGACAGAATACATACACCAATTCTAACCTTATAGTCATTTTAATAGATTCCCCAAAAGGTGAGAGGTCTCAGACAAGAATGGGAAAACAATGTGAAAAACAATGCTGGATGTTAACATGCATAACCTCTGTAAAAATGTAGATCCCCTACTCCAGATAAATTGTCCCAAATGCACAAAGCTGAGCATTGTGTCTTTATAAAACACTTAACTTTTCTGTAATTAATTGCATTTTTGATAGATTTTAAATCAAAGAGGGGTATAAAAAAGGGGAAAACAATTATTGAAACAAACATTTGTTAAAAGCTAATGCTTTCCAAATTCAGCGGTGTGAAATAATGTGAAGCCAGAAAAACAAAACAACATGGGAAGGTTGTAAAAGGGAGATATTCAGGTTAATCAAGGAATGTGTTAATAATAAGGACAGGAAATTAGCTTGTGAGTAGAATATATCCATTCATCTGCTATACCACCCTTTCCTTGCAGGGTCAAAGGAGGGATGGAGCCTTTCCCAACTCTTGTTGGGTGAGAGGCATGGCCCACCCGTGACAAGTCACCAGTCCAACACAAAGGCACACAGAGACAAACAACCACACACTTACACATTCCTTTGGACAATTTAGATCAATTAACTTAATATGCATGTTTTGGTATGAAGCCAGAGAGAACAAACGCATACGTGAGGGGAACATGCCAAGTCCACACAGAAACTGTGAACCCTCTCGCTGTGAGGTTACGGTGCTAATCAGCACACCACCGTGCAGCCAAAAATAGAAAGGGATGAAAAATATTCGAGCAGAACTAAGAGTTTCTCGTCCCACTCACTGATCAAATTGTGGTTTGATTCTGAGGTTATCTTTATGGTAAAGAAATGCATCTTTCAAAATGGGTGCAGGGATTTTTGTTCAGAAAAGACATACGAACTCGAGGGTGTGACGTAAAATGGCTCCCAATCCAAATAAAATAGTTACTCAGTGAACAAAATACAACTGCAGAACTGGTGATTCTATGTTCTTTTTTTGTTGTTGCTAGTACTAGTTTTGCTTTTGGTATTTCAGAGAGCACAATCTTACCACAGGGTTTACCATAAAATCTCAAACAAGCTGCCCGAAATAAAAGGAAATCCAATGTTAGACAGATAAATCTAGTTTTTCTAACAAAAACTAATATGCTGAAGATCAATATTTCTCTAAGTCTACACCTGCAAGGCAACAAGGGAGGTCAATGGAGAACATATAACAATAACACCAATGAACCAAGCAACCTCTGCGAAAAGAGGGTCACAGTGGGGGTAAAGTTCACTGAATATGTCAGCAAATCCCCGAGGAACCCGAGATGGAGGGAACACTGTCCCCTGTGGAAATAGGACAGAAAACAGCAGTGTGCAGAGAATGAAGCTGCCCAGTGTACCGCACTTTATACCCAGCTCACATCTATTTTTAATGAAGTATAATAAGTCATAGCACCCGAGCAGAAATGCAATCCGCCGCCCAGATGATCTAACAACATAAGGACTTTTTGACACTGCCTATCCTCTGACAGTACTGGAGGCGCCAAGGCAGAGAGCTGAACGTTTTCAACATCTCTGCCAACAGAGAACAGCAGCCCATGTGTCTCTGTCTCTCTAGTAACAGCTCAGAAAAAAAAAAGAACCACTCCTTTTGTCTTATCAGAGGGCAGCGAGAGTGAGAAGGTTGGGTGTTTTAGAGGTGGGTGTGACTCTTCTCTGTCGCGATCATTCTTTAATTTATTTATTTTTTCCAGACACTTCAGCTTAGGTTAGAGAAGATTAAAATGAAACACAATGCAAGTCAGCTTGTTGCTTGAGTGGAGAAACATATATTTGAAACAGATGTCGTATGCTTTGCTGGGCAGAGCAGCAAAAGAGACAGTATTCAAAAGGAACAGAAAATACCTTTAACTGTGATGCTTCCTGTGCTGCTTGCAACTCCAAACTGGTTTCTCGCCACACAAGTGTAGACGCCTGCATCCGATTTGGTTGCATTCCATATCCGAAGGTTGCCATTATCAAGGATGGAAACCCTGTGGTTAAAAAAGATATGCACACATTTCACTGCCAGACCTTGAGGCTGTCCTAATAATAAAGAACGCTTTTATGCATGTAATGTTTGAAAATGTAACTATATGGTGTGAGGCTCATGAAGCAAAAAGATAGTAGAGGGCAAAGAACATTTTCAGTGCCTCTAATTAAGCTCTGCTTCCTTGAAGATGACAAAGAGGAAAAAGAGAACTGTGTTTTCAGAGTCAATTCATTCAGCACATGGCGTCGAGATATTTGAGAAAAAATGGTTTCCTGACCTTTATACAGCAGCCACAAGTGCTTCAAAAAAGGTCGAAAGGCCTCAACAAAAGTTGACATTTTCTAAATAACATGCAAAAATGGAAATTGTGCCCTTGAAAGCAAGGTACCAACTCATCAAAGCACCCTGAATTTTAACTATCTGAAATGCTCTGCTGATTCTGCAAGCTGTAAATATAAAATGGAGTCAGCCTGATTGTGCGGAGGGAACTTGGTGTGTGGCTGGTAAATTGCTTTGCTTGCTTATAATCACAATGGAGGAACTCAGTTTGTACAGAGAGGTCTGCTGCAAAGTAGTGGTGAAGGTTTTGGAGATCCATGGCACTTGAGTCTTATTCCACTCAAGCATTCGATGTTGCAGAGATCAACTGTTGTGCATAGGTAGCTGGATAAGCAGAATGAAAGCAGAAGGATCCCATGTAGCCTTAACCATCAACCATCATCTTCATTCATGCAATTCTGAGTTTGCCTAATTTGAGGTCTGCCTAAAATTATTTAAAGCCATTCTACCCAAGGTGTATTTCAGGTAATATTTTTAGCATTGTTTGTTTTGAAACCTGGCCCTGCGATGCTGGACCATGCCTCTCGGCCATTGAATACTGGGATAGGCTCCAGTCCCCCCGTGACCCCATTTGGGAATAAGTGGCTGGTGATCCACCAATCACAAGCCACCGGTCTTAAGGATTTTGTAGGTAAACCTAGAGGGAGCTCCATATCCTCAGTTCTAATAAGTATTTTTACCACCTAAGAAATATTTGACTCATCATTAAATCAGTGATGTCAACCTGTTGTGGTATAAACCTTGCTAGTGAATGAGTTAATGCATTTCAATTGCTGTTTTTCAGTTTGCTTTCAGTGTCGTCATAGGTACCCTATGACCTGAAAAAAGTCCTAATGGGTGTTTGCCCTGGGGGTCATCTCCAACAAATTCCATTGTGTTTTTTATGTACCACATACCACTATGTGTTTTTTATGTACCATGTACCACATAAACAAAAATGAACCTACAAAAGCAAAAATGAGCTAAAAGACTGTTGATAGGCCTGAAGAGGCTATATCCTTATTGGAATCAGAAACTGTAAACTGGTACGGATCAATGTAAGTAGCAGGTTTATATGAGAGAGCATCTAGTCCTTTACGACTCAAACCTTTTAATGGTAATCTGTACTCGTTAGCAATTTATCAAATGTTGACTTTAGGTCAAGTTCACAGACTTGGATACACTAACAGGTAAGGAGAAACATTCAATTACTTTGAAAAAGGGGTTGGTAATGGATCCATATAGGCAGTAGAGGAGTATGTGTCAATGGGTTGGAAAAAGATGGAATATTTGCAGGCTGAACTTGGCCAGTGTTGGTTAAAAAAAGGCCAGGGCAGTGTTTTAGTCCCAATCTGACCCTGACTGGATGCACTTGAGAACCACCCCAGATACATTGTGACATGGTGGTAAATTTTCCTCTGGCTTCACCGGGTTCATTTTCAAGGGGTAGATGTGATAAGAAAGTGCAGAGACAGTTAGTGTAAGTGAATCTACTTCTAAAACCACATGGTGCTGCTGAATGGGAGCTTCTAGGTCTATATCCGGCTGAGAGAAAAGTGCTGAATGCAGAGCAGCTTACAATGACAGTCATCTACAAAGGTGGGAGCATTGCAGCGTGGGATGACGCACAGTTAATGTCATCAAACCTAATCAATTTCAAGTACATGGCCCATCAAATTGCATCACGGTGCTACAACTGACCGCGATCCTGAGCAGGATCAGCCCAGTTAAAACAACTGCTCTGCCTTTGTTTTCCACATTCCTGTTTATAGCAAACTCAACGTATTTGTTATGTTTCAACACACGATGCACCTACAGCAATGAGCAACACCTCTTAAACAAGTCTCAATGACAGTAAAAAAATAGAAAAACATGAATTCAAAATGACTAGCACAAGGCTCACAGACGGTGTTAAGACTGTTAATCTGCGGATAATACTCTGTATTTTCACAATTCCTCTCAATCCTCAGGAACAACATTGCCATCATGTGACTTGTGCATCTTGTAAAATGAGGTACAGGAAAAAAGTGGCATTGCACACAAAGACTTAAATCCTCTACAGCCCTCCAGCTGAGCCATGGCTGTCCTTGGCCATTCACTGTGGCTGCGCACCTTTTCTCTATATAAAGACACGCATGGACCTTTTCCTTCACTGACATTCAAGAAAAAAGGAGCAGACTGGCTGTCTGCATAAGTGTTCGTCATTTCAGCGTGGAGCTAATGGGCGAGCATAGGAGGTCAAACACAGTAGAAGACAACCGAGGCGTAGCAGTGCTGAATAAGACATGGACGTGTACTATTAGCATATTTAGTTTTTTACCCCTCCCCCCCTTTCCTGCCTTCCATTATGTGTTGGGATGTTGCCCACCCAGTCTGAGAGGCCAGCAGTGGGGCAGGTATCAATAATTCACAGGTGAGACAAACGAGCGGTTCTCTTTTCATCCTGGCCTCACGCAGCTTTAACGGACATGTTGATAATACTCCAAAAAGTGGTGATTATTCTTTAACACTGCGAGATGTCCAAATGAGCCCATGTAGACCTGAAACACACGGGTGTATATTTGGTGAGATCAAGCCTCAGATGATTAGGGTGGCAGAGGTAATCCTCCCTGCTCCTTGACAAGATGAAAGAGACAAATAACATAAGTCACAGCAAGCTATCACGAGTCACTGTGAAGTAAAAATCGCAGGAAAGAGTTGGGGTCCAAAGGAGAGGCCTATTTTTGTTATTTCCTCAACGTGTCTTTGAGACACTGTTAACAAATGCAGACACTGCCTTTTTGTGAGCTTCTGTACAATCAAAAGGCCACTCCAAAGCAATGTTTTGATGTTTAATTCAGATGCATTTTTTCTTTGATCTGTTTGGTAAATTGTGAACGGGAAATGTCACTGTCCAAATAATAAATCACAAAGTGAAGAAAAAAAAAGAAAGGGAAAGAAAGAAAATTGATTGTGAAGCACGGATGCTTTGAACAAAGCGTGAGGGAGTTTCTACTGCAGCACCAGGAGCCTCAAGTGGAGGAATCACATCAGCCTTCTCTCCAAGTAAACACAATGATTCTATAATCCTGTCCAAGGAAAGATTTTGCACTCATCATAATTAAACATGCAAATGCTATGAATGCTCACAGATCAGACTTTGAATAGACTGTGATTCTGAAATGTTAGGCTTATGTTAGGTAGTGTGACTGGAGGCCTGTGTGCCTCTCTACTTAATTAACAGAGTAAATAAAATGGGCTTGTCGAAAAACGGGTTAAGATTCTATCAGTGAAATTACTCAGCCGTGGTACCACAGGATGAGAGATTATTGCCAGCTTCAGTGATTTCTCCAAATAATTAGTCTGAGATAAAGCTGCATATACACAAAGATTATTACCTTTGCACAAACATGCTTTACTCGGCTCACCATTTCAGGAGTCACTAAATACCAGTAAACCGGAGGGAAACAGTGGGAGAACGGAACTACAGGGAATATTTTTTATATTGTTTTTCCTGCCATGGTGAGCTCACAGATGAGGTGAAGTGTGTCTGGGTTGCTATTTCCAACCCACACCGGCCAACGTTGACCTACCTGCAGGTGATGTTTCTAATCATAATTGTATCCAAACGTCACTGTTGGTAACCAGAGGCGATAAGCTGTAATGTGGCGCATGATCGTAGAAAAGAGGGGAGGTCACTATATCCTCTGAGTCGGGACAAGGGGTGGGACCTGACTTCAGGTGTTGATCTACGCTTTTGACTACTATAAAAACCCTAACGTATAAGAAGAAGAATAGGGGGGCACTGTATGAGATAAATTGAAAGGCTGTTCTTCTTAGGCGCCCCACCGTGTACTGTGCTGGGGAGGAGTGGCCTTGTCAGCAGCACAAATCATACCCAGCAGAGCAGCATTGAGCCAGGACACAAAACCTGCAGAGCCCGATGCAACAACTTCTCGGATGTCGGCTTAATGCAAAATGATGACTAAACGAATGCACCTGTAGCTTTTTACTAAAGCTGTCACCATCAAGAAAAACAATTAGAGACCGCAAATCATGTTTGCTCTGTTCTCCTCTCAGTAATCCTTGTATCTGGCTGACATAGGGTAGGACAGAATAACATTGCTTTTAGTTTTGACAGGGTTTCTAATATAATACTGTAGACACCGTGGTGGACAGGTATGCACCAATGACTTTCAGAATAAAGCAAGGGGTGGACTATTAGGGATTGCTATAAAGATAGCACTGTCACAGGATATGATTAACTTTGACGTGATTTGAAAGGCAAAGCTGCGCCCAAATTAAATGCATGCTATACAAGAGTCAACATAACCAAATCCCTTGGCAACAAACAAAACATTCCCCTTTTTAAGCAAATCTTTTCCACGTTGATACAAAAACAAGTTCTATACTCTAAAATCATGAAGGCAACCACCCCAGAGACACATTTTGTGACACGTTTCTGACCATATATTTTTTAATATTCTTACGTATTCAGAATTTAAGTTAAGCATATACTGATCCTTCGGGTGTAATTCAGTTCAATCACAAAACTTGTAAACAAGACACAAAGTATAGAGGTTAAATACATCACTGAAATATCCTTAAAATGTATGGCTCTTGAAAAAAAGAACCCGATAGCTGCTGATAGAAGCGAAGAACAACAAAGTACAGTCATGGCCAAAAGTTTTGAGAATGATGCAAATGTTAATATTTACAAAGTCTTCTGCTTCAGTTTTTTACGGCAATTTGCATATACTCCAGAATGTTAAAAAAAGTGTTCAGGGCCGCAGCGTAGTCTAATGGTTAGAGCGGGCGGCCCATATGCAGAGCCTCTGCACGCAAGCGGGCGGCCTGGGTTCGATTCCAGCCCATGGCCCTTTCCCGCAGGTCTCCCCCTCTCTATCTCTGCCCCCTTTCCTGTCAAGCTACTGTCATTAAAGAAAAAGAGTGTTCAGCATAACAGCAATTAATTGCAAAGTCAATATTTGCCTAGAAAATTAACTTTATCCCCAAAAACACATTTCAACGTCATTGTTGCCAATAAGGCTCCAGGGCGCCCAAGAAAGACCAGTAAGCACCAGGACCGTCTCTTAAAAGTGTTTCAGCTGCAGGATCGGGCTACCAGCAGTGCAGAGCTGGCTCAGGAATGGCAGCAGGCAGGTGTGAGTGCATCTGCACGCACTGGGAGGCCGAGACTCCTGGAGCAAGGCCTGGTCTCAAGGAGGGCAGCAAAGAAGCCACTTCTCTCCAGGAAAAACATCAGGGACAGACTGATATTCTGCAAAAGGTACAGGGAGGGGACTGCTGAGGACTGGGGTAAAGTCATTTTCTCTGATGAATCCCCTTTCCAGTTGTTTGGGACATCTGTAAAACGGCTTGTTTGGAGAAGATGAGGTGAGCGCTACCACCAGTCTTGTCTCATGCCAACTGTAAAGCATCCTGAAACCATTCATGTGTGGGGTTGCTTCTCAGCCAAGGGAGTCAGCTCTATCACAGTCTTACCTAAAAACACAGCCATGAATAAAGAATGGTACCAGAATGTCCTCCGAGAGCAACTTCTCCCAACCGTCCAAGATCAGTTTGGTGATGAACAATGCCTTTTCCAGCATGATGGAGCACCTTGCCATAAAGCAAAGGTGATATCTAACTGGCTCAGGGAACAAAACATAGAGATTTTGGGTCCATGGGCTGGAAACTCCCCTGAACTTAATCCCATTGAAAACTAATGGTCAATCATCAAGAGACGGGTGGAAAAACAAAAACCTAGGAATTCTGACAAAATTCAAGCATTGATTGTATTCCTGTATGTGATGACAACATCTGACATACACCAGACCAACCAGAGGGCAGCAGATCATGTGAAAATATAATATTTGTGTCATTCTCAATACTTTTGGCCATGACTGTAGGTATAGGGCCTTTAAAACTGCGCAAACAGCTTTACATTACGAGCAGTAACCATCAAACCTTTCGGACAGGCATCTTTTGGAAGTGTCAGTCAAAGCTAAAGACACTAAACTGACAAAAAAACAATTGCAAAGTGCTTTTCTGACCACTGTTGCACAGAGTACTCGCTCTTAAAGCAGAGCAAACCATTTCGACTGATGGACAGAAAACAGTCCCAGATTCTCCAAATCTCAGTGCAGTCTCTGCAGCAGGTAGCCGGATTCTGTTCTACTTAACAAAGGACTGAGTTGCACGGATTTCTGTGGATGACTTTGCTTACAGTTTATAGCTTGTGGACGCCAGACTCCAGGGCATGAGCGAGCACTGAAGGAAAGCCTCTTTGGAAATATTGCTACTTTAGAGAAACACGCACAGGACTGTTGAGCGAGCATCAATCTTTTTCTCTTACACTGAAGCAGAGAGAATTATCATAATGTAAGCAAAGAAATAAGCTCTGCCCCAAAGCCTCAGCTGCTACACAGTTTCTTTAAAAAAGCTAAACATTTATTTCCTTTTTTGACAGATACATCATTATAAAACTGAAGCATAATTCATTAGACCATCGCAGAGTTAGTTTTATGTCTGAGACAGGTTAGAATATTTATTGGCAGCAAGATAAGTTAAGTGTCAATATTCATAACGATGAGATGTGATGCTGCAACTGCAGCTATAAATGAGGAAAGCACAAAGGATCGCACACTCTGTTACATACATATATAATATATGTATGAAGTGCTGTCTCAAAGTAAGCGTGTTTAAATTTTCACGAGAAGGTGTCTCGACAAAGCAAGCTGATTGAGAACATCTTAATTTGCGCCTGTGGAACACGATGTGACTGTGTTGGTAATTGCATTGCAAGAGGTGGGAATTCATTGGCCAACGGCGGAAGGGAGGGGGCTGAGGTATACACTTCCAGAAGCTTCCTTTAATCACAAATTGCCCTCTTGGTTTCTCCTCCTTCCCAAGATATTCATCTCTACTCGTGTGCTGAGATGTCCCTTCAGGAATAAAGAGCACACACATGTTCCACAGGATATTGTCAGAGGAACTAAGATGGATTACTTGTGCTGTGCCGGCGGATTCTCACTTTGAAAAATGATATCAGCCGCAGTCTCTCAGATAAAAATAATCCCGGGGAGCCATACATGGGATGCAGACAGGTAAAAAAGGTTGTGACCTAATCTCAGCAAACATCACAGAATTCACTTTATTGCTGGTTGAAGATCTATGTGAGCTTAGTCAAAATTTCAGCTGTGGATTCTTTCTAAAAACAGGTTTGCTGTCACTTTTCTAACCCCACAAAGACAGAGAGAGAGAGAGGGGAAAAAAAGAGCCAATTCAGCAACTGTTCAGTCAGTCTGACAGATGAAAATGTAAGGCCCTACATGAGCTGACGTCTTAACAGCTTAAAGGATACATTCAGCCTGGGAATGATGAAGTGGAATGTGGATGGTATAGCAATAACAACTGGATAGTAGATGGATCTGCATATCATTTTGATGGTCTCTAAATATGACAGTGAAACCATGCCTGTGATCGAGACTATCCGCAAAAGTCTACTGTACATTCAGTTATTCCAAGTGAGCGTGTCCTTGGATGTTTAAGCAATGTACAGAGCACATTAATGAACATAACTGTAATCGGTTTTCTACAAAAAGAAGAGAAAAAAAATGTAAAAAAGAAAAGAATCAGAGACAATATTTTGACTCTTTGCATCTTGAACATCTTTAACCATTGCATGAAATATTTCCACTTTCACTCTAGAATGATGGACAACTACTTTTCTAAGATTGTTGCTAATTTAAACAGTCCTGAATGCTTCTGAGCATCAAACTGACAACACTTCTACGTTTACTTAAGGATGATCAGTGCATCAAGTATTAGCAGCAGGTGACTATAAAATTTTAATGGGAGCTGTAAGCTCGGATATTTCCCATCACTCCATCAGGGTTTTTCCTAGTGCTGTTGTTCGCATGAGGTTGTGTTTACCTAAATTTAATCATATTAAGCCCCAGATAAAAAATAAAAAATAAAAAATAAAAAATAAGGACTATATTTTGTTTTTTATTATTGTATGATTCCTACAACATTTTTTTAATTGCATGCATACATTTAAATTTGTTCAGGAACCAGACGACTGTGGCTTGCACAACCTATTGCACATGGTCCTTAAAGCAATCACAGAAAAAGACTAAGCAGAAGAAAAGAGGGTATCTTAAACGATGCTCTAATATCTCTTCCAGCATAAAATTAGTGCAGCCCCAGTGTTTTTATGCCAGCAACCTTCTTCCCCTTTGTCATTATTAATATAACAGTTGCAAATGGAAAGAAAAACAAATTTTTGTAATGCGAATGGACTGGTATTATTTTAATTACCGATCACACAAGCCACTCAGAACTCACCTCCAAAGGAAATGCCATTTTTTGCCCACAGGGCTTTAAAAAAACCAATAAGATTATTTCAACCTCACAAGCAACTCAAATTCTGACACAAGTTTGGATAAATTCTTCTGCTTTGCGGATGTGTGTGTGGGCGTGTGCATGATAGCGGGCACCTTTGAACAGTTTCGGGTTTTGTCTGGGACTTCCAGAATCAGCAAAGCACTAATCCTCACTTTGCTGCCATTCTCAGGCGAGGGAAGAAATGCATTCCTCCATCATATTAAAAAAAAAAAAAAAAAAACTCTTAAAGCTACAGACAAAGTGTGGAGGTGTAGATCCAGGCAAAATAAAAGTCAACATTCTGCCATCCACAGCAACTCTGTCAAGGCTGACTAATGAAATAAGTCCATTTGGGCACATACAGTCAGTTTTCAGGATTCAGGCCTGCTGCTCCTTCACTGCTACTCTCCATAAAAATCAAACATACAAATAAAAAACTGGAAAAGTGACATAACATGACAAGAATTTTCTTTTGCAAGTGAAGAACCACTTGCAGAAGTGAATATATAATTTAATTAAAACATTTATCAGTTAATGTGTCTCCTATACAGGTGGTGTGGTGGTTAGCACCATCGCCTCACAGCAAGAGGGTTCTGGGTTTGGGGAAACCAGGAGCTTTCTGTGAGGAGTTTGCATGTTCTCCCTGCGTCTGCATGGGTTTTCTCCGGGTTCTCTGTCTTCCTCCCACCGTCCAATACCTGCATGTTAGGTTGATTGGACATTATAAATTGCCCTTAGTGTGAGTGTCAGTGTACATGGTTGTTTTTCTTTGTATGTCTTTGTGTGGCCCTGTGATGGACTGGAAGACTGTCCAGGGTGTAGTCCGCCTCTCGCCCATTGACCACTGGGATAGGCACCAGTTCTCCCCGCGATCCCATTAGGGAATTAGTGGTATTGATGATGGAAGGATGGACAATTCATAAAATGAAACCCTGAAACATTTAATTAGACTACACACAAGCAACTTGGTGTCAGCAAATAGACCAGATTTAGTGAATAATTCCCTATATTGACTCTGTTGACCATGTCATTTTATTACAGAGATTAGCTTTTAACTGTTTCAAATCCTACCTCGAGGAAAGATGTTTCTTTGTTCAAATTGGGAACTGTGTCTTAGACCAACTTGGTATGACCTGTGGGGTTCCCCAGGGGTCAATTCCTGGACCCTTTTGTTCAACCTGAACACGCTTACATTAGGCCAGCTAATGTGCAGCCATAATGTGTCCTAACACAACTGTGCAGATGACACTCAGATCTGCATGTTGCTGACAGCAGGAGAACATGAACCTGCAGATGTATCGTGTCACTGTATTGAACAGATTAGTTGGTGGGTGCAGAACCATTTCCTCCAGGTAAATGCAGACAAAAATGAAATCATTGTCTGTGACCCACAGAGAAAAAGATAAAGTGTTATCAGTCACCTTCAGACTCTAGCTCTGGAACCTAATAATCAGGTTAAAAATCTATTGGACTTCATCAGCCACATTTAATCAAACAGCTGTTTTTTCAACATGTGAAGAATATTGCCACAATCTAAGGACAATTGTCTAAATCAGACTTAGAAACACTAATCCTTCTGTTTGTGCTTTTAAACGCTTTGAATTTTCTTGCACATGAGTTGTGCGATACAAATACATTTGACTTCACTTGCCTGAATTTAAGAATTAAACGCAAAAATGGACCACTGAGCAGTCCCTACAAACTATGGGGTCTATGTCTATGGGGTCATCAGGTGGGAACCTCTTTTCACCAGTGTTTCATCTAATTGATCCCACAAGACCTTTAGGAGGCTAGCATTGTAGGCTTTACCACTCCTCACACCACAATAGCTATAAACAACCCTAGCCTATCATCAACTACAGCAGCAAAAATGGGCTGGGGGAATAAACCCTGCTATTAGAAATAGAAGAGATAAAGATAAACCTAGGAATGGGATGCAGACCCTGGTTTAGGTACGTGCTAATAAAAGCATAAAGGGTGGAGGCAGGTACACGGGAAGATTCAGTAGACAAACTCGCCATAACAGACCTACAGTCACTAAGAATACCACCAACTACAAGGCCACTCATGTCAGCTCACCTGAAATGGCAGGGCAGTCTTGACATGCAATGGTAAATGAGAGCAAAGTTCACGGAGACACCTCCTCCTCTATAGTTTTGGTGCTTTCTTGATGCTGATTCTTTCTTTCTTGAGTATGACGGCTGAACAGATGGGCTTAAAGTTGGAGATCACTGCATGAGAAATCATTTACGTGATAGCTTGCCTTATTTTCTCTGCCAAAAGGACAGATGCATGAAATACAAGCGTGACACCATACCAGTGGCTCTGTACAACAGATTAAATCCAACTATAGGGAAAACCGCTTCCTACATATGCTAATAGACTAATCAACATCCAGCAAACCAGAAACCTTTGTGTTGTTTCTCACTCATGCTTGCATAGCACTTAAAAAACTTGTTAGGTTACACTCACAGCTGCAGATCTGACACTAAGAGGCACCTCTTAATGCTCTAAACACACCTAGCAGAGGGTTTAAATACAGCCTCAGGCTCAAAATGAATCAGATATATAAAGATTATTCCTGCTCACTGATTCATGGCTGTTTTCGTTCTTCAGTAGTGCAATATCAGAAATAAATATGCATTTATCAATTACCAAAGTACAACTTTGTGATAAAACAATGAATTAATTAGTTTGGAATTTTTCTAACACCCATCATTTGATGTCAAAGTGAAGTCAATTGCTTGGTTTTTGCAGCCCATTGATTGTGTCAGGCTGCTCAGATGCTGACACTTTTAAGCTTGTCTGTGTTTCCATGTCTGTGCAAGCCATTTAGTCAAAAGTTGAACTACAGTGCATTGAGGTACACAGGTCCAAGAACTATTTTTTCTACTCTCTGGACCCTCAATGTTCACAACACATGTCAGTTGCTGGCTTACCATTTCTAAAAAAGTAGGAATTATAACAATACTGTCCCAACTACTAATTCAGATGCAATCACATCCAACCACCACCACCTGAAAGGCTGAGAAAGCAGAGACATGTACGTTTATTTTAAAGAATCTCTGTGTGGATTATGCCATGGTTCCCCAACCTTTACAGCTTCTAACCCACAAATTAATGGTGACAGAGAACTGGTACACCCATACCTCATACGGTTTGCAGGTGGGATGGACTGGCGGACCGTCCAGGGTGTACCCTGCCTCTCGCCCATTGACTACTGGGTTAGGCTCCAGTCCCCCCGCGACCCCATTAGGGAATAAGCGGTTACGAAAATGGAAGTTCTGGAAAAAATGGGATCATAAATTTACAGTGAGGAAAATAAGTATTTTAACACCCTGCGACTCTCCCTCTTAAAAATCATGGAGGGGTCAGAAATGTTCATCTTAGGTGCTCACAAGTTCACAATGTATGATTTCTCAATAATATATTTGCGTTAGTGCTGCAAATAAGTGAAAACTGTGAAAACCTATTTTGGCCCGATCATCCAGGTTTTTGGGCTGTTTCTGAGAAACACAGTATAAACTCCCTCCAAAGATTTTCTATAGGGTTTATGCTTCTTACTGAGCCACTCCTTGGTTATCCTAGCTGTGTGCTTCGGGTCAATCTTTAATGCTCTAACTGAGGGAAGGAGGTTGTTCCCTCAAAATCTCGCCCCGGTCATCCTCTGCTTAATACAGTGCAGTCTCCCTGTCCCATGTGCAGAAAAACACCCCAAGCATGATGCTTCCTACCCCAATTTTCACAGTTGGGATGGTGTTTTCGGGATGGTACTCATCATTCTTCGTCCTCCACACATGGTGAGTGGAGTTGAGACCAAAAAGTTCTATTTTGGTCTCATGTGACCACAAAACTTTCTACTATGACCATTTGGATCATCCAAATGAGATTGACAGTCATGTTTAGCTTCTTCCATTTTCAAATAATTGCTCTAACATTTGAACTTTTTTCACCAGACTACTTGGCACTTGCTCCGTAGCCCTTTCCAGCCTTGTGGAAGTCTACAATTTTGTCTCTGGTGTCTTTGGACAGCTCTTTGGTCTTAGCCATTTAAGTAGTTAGAGTCTTACTGATTGTGTGGGATGGACAGGTGTCTTTATGCAGCAAGCAACCTAAAAAAGGTGCTTCTAATTTAGAGTAATATGTAGACTGGAGCAGGCCTTTTTATAGGTGGACTAACAGGTGTTTGAAAGCCAGAATGTTTGATGATTTGCAGGTGTTCAAATACTTTTTTGCAGCAGTATCACAAATATACAGTTGTGGTCAAAAGTGTACATACACTTGTAAAAAATCATAATGTTATGGCTGTCTTGAGTTTCCAATAAGTTCTACAACTCTTATTTTTCTGTGATAGAGTGATCGGAACACATACATGTTTGTCACAAAAAACAGTCATAAAGTTAGGTTCTTTCATAAATTTATCATGTGTCTGCTGAAAATGTCACCAAATCTGCTGGGTCAAAAATATACATACAGCAACAAAATATGTCAATTTTGGTGATGTAGCGAGTTGTGTCAATCAAATTAGCTTCATGTCATGGCCTCTTCACTTCTTCTAAGTGATTCTGATTGACTACAGCTGTTGACTTCTCATGAGCCCATTTAAATAGGGCTCATTTGACCCAGTGATTAGACTCAGCTACAAAAGCTACAATGGGAAAGTCAAAGGAACTCAGTGTGGATCTGAAAAAGCGAATTATTGACTTGAACAAGTCAGGGAAGTCACTTGGAGCCATTTCAAAGCAGCTACAGGTCCCAAGAGCAACTGTGCAGACAATTATACGCAAGTATAAAGTGCATGGAACAGTTGTGTCACTGCCAAGATCAGGAAGAAAACGCAAGCTATCACATGCTGCCGAGAGGAGATTGGTCAGGATGGTCAAGAGTCAACCAAGAATCACCAAGAAGCAGGTCTGCAAGGATTTGGAAGCTGATGGAACACAGGTGTCAGTCTCCACAGTCAAGCGTGTTTTACATCGCCATGGACTGAGAGGCTGCCGTGCAAGAAAGAAGCCCTTGCTCCAGAAAAGGCACCTTAAGACTCGGCTGAAGTTTGCTGCTGATCACATGGACAAAGATAAAACCTTCTGGAGGAAAGTTCTCTGGTCAGACGAAACAAAAATTGAGCTGTTTGGCCACAACACCCAGCAATATGTTTGGAGGAGAAAAGGTGAGGCCTTTAATCCCAGGAACACCATGCCTACTGTCAAGCATGGTGGTGGTACTATTATGCTCTGGGGATGTTTTGCTGCCAGTGGAACTGGTTCTTTGCAGAAAGTAAATGGGATAATGAAGAAGGAGGATTACCTCCAAATTCTGCAGGAAAACTTAAAACCATCAGCCCGAAGGTTGGGTCTTGGGCGCAGTTGGGTGTTCCAACAAGACAATGACCCAAAACACACATCAAAAGTGGTAAAGGAATGGCTAAACCAGGCTAGAATTAAGGTTTTAGAATGGCCTTCCCAAAGTCCTGACTTAAACCCCATTGAGAACATGTGGACAGTGCTAAAGAAACAGGTTCATGCAAGAAAACCATCACATTTAGCTGAACTGCACCAATTCTGTCAAGAAGAGTGGTCAAACATTCGACCTGAAGCTTGCCAGGACCTTGTGGATGGCTACCAAAAGCGCCTAGTTGCCGTGAAAATGGCCAAGGGACATGTAACCAAATACTAATGTTGCTGTATGTATATTTTTGACCCAGCAGATTTGGTGACATTTTCAGCAGACCCATAATAAATTTATGAAAGAACCAAACTTTATGACTGTTTTTTGTGACAAACATGTATGTGTTCCGATCACTCTATCACAGAAAAATAAGAGTTGTAGAACTTATTGAAGACTCAAGACAGCCATAACATTATGATTTTTTACAAGTGTATGTACACTTTTGACCACAACTGTATTATTAAAAAATCATACATTGTGATTTCCAGATTACTATTATTTCTAGATTATGTCTCTCATAGTGGACATGCACTTAAGATGAAAATTTCAGACCCCTCCATGATTTCTAAGTTGGGTAACAAAGTTGCAGGGTGTTCAAATAGTTATTTGCCTAACTGTACATGTATCATCCCAATTTGATTTTTCCCAGAACTTCCATTCCAGAGGAATGTTAATCATTTACAGGAGATAATAATAAACTGAAATCTGTCAGCTGTGCTAAATATTATCTGAAATGTGCACTTACAGACTCAACAGGAGCCCAAGTGGAATTTTCACTTGGCAGCTGTTTGCCTGGTGCATTTGGCTCTTGGAGTGCCTGCTCTACTTAGTGAACACTCAACACAAGAAAGAATGAGAACCACTTACCAAGGATTTTCGCCGCCAGCAGGGTTCGTATTGTTTCCCACAGTTGGAAAAAACTTTTTGTTTAGGGCATGGTGTGGAATGTGGGGGGGAATAACTGAAGCATTATAATGAGTGAAATTGTATTCTAGCAGAAAGCATTTACATACCTTTGCCATTTGTCACACTTGTTTTTAATCAAGGATCTTTTGGACTGTGCACATAAAAAACAAAACTATTTCTCGAATTCCTAATGTCACCTTTATTTATTAACAAATAAAAAATCAGGGGCTGAATATCTTGACGAAAAAGCTTGAATGATGCAGGTCTGATTGGAGAATGTAATAACAGAGATTGCAACTCATGGTTTTTACCAGGCATGTTTAATGCACATCCTGTACATCTTGCAGTGGCTTGTAAAAAACAGCTTAATGAGTGTGTCTGGTCTGACCGGTCTAGCACACTCAATTTCTTTCTGCTAGTGACATATTAAAAATGGCCTGCTTTGCAGCCGGCACTCTACGACTGGCACGGCCCACTTTCATCCTCATCAGCAAGCCATGCTCTGCGCTCTCAGCTGCTTTGTTCCAGCTGATGTCATCTAAACCTCATTCCCTGCAGGGTTGTTTGGGGTAGATAAGACATACCCTCCCTCCACTGGTGTCCTGCAGTAAAAAAAAAAAAAAAAAAAAAAAAATGGGGCTGCAGCTATGAAGATGGATTACCTAGCTGATGACACCAGTTCCCCTTCTGCTGAAGCCACTGTGGAGTGCTAACGCAATTAAGGCAATTAATCTTCAACAAAAGGGGTTCACAGCTAACTCTAATGATTTTGCACCTTTCTGAGCAGATGCACCACCAAACAGACCTGTTCAGACATGCAGACATTCACACATGACACATGCAAACAAACACAACTCCTTTTTCTTGGCTTCCTGCTGTATACGCAAAAACAAACAGAAAACCCATTACTTGCGTTTTTACACAGCAGGTGTGAAATGTAAAAATTGTGTTTGTTCCACACTCTGTATCATTGACCCACATTCATCGAAGCAGTGGCAGGTTGTGAGAAAAATATTATACTTATAACATGCCTATGATCTTGTAAGCAGTGCCTCTTTAAGCTCAAGATAGTGAAATACATTCTATGCCGAGGATGTAAAAAAAAAAGTTAACTTAAACAAGCAAGAACGGTAACGTCAAACGTAGCAGTTCCATAAAGTTACCCAATGCATCAAGATAGGCTCATGTCATCCGCTCCAATGGTACTCCAATTCGTACTGATTCAGTTATATTGAGATGCAGTGTGAGTGGTGTGTATTTTAATGACAATATAGACACTGTTGCCATAAGTTGAGAAATAAATCTGACTTACTGAAAGCACCACCATAAGTCTGCAACATGAAATGGGTTGTCGTGAAAGAAAAGAAAAACATTTGTGGTTGGCGCTTTAGTTCAGATGTAACTCTGAATTCCAGAAGAATTACACCAAGTGGTTTTGTCAAGCTGAAAAGAAAAACAGTGGAGGCTTTTCTATTTCAGCAGTATTGTCTCTCTTGTGTTGGTTGTTCCCAAGATCCTTTAGGGATTGACTGTACGTTTATGGCACTTTTTAAATTTAGCTGACCAGGTAAAGCAAGTAAACTACACTCTTACAGCACGTTTTAGAGGCTATACAGCGCTGTCTATACAACATTTATGCATTTTTTACACAGGCTGGAAGTCAACATGGGGTGCAGAGTCTTGTCCATGGAAGTGTTGATCCTGAAGCAGATAAACCGTCGACCATCTAGGCAAGTGCACGTTCTACTGACCGATGCTCCCTTGGCATTCACAATTTATTACTTTTTGTACATACATATATCCAT
>JABUIW010000205.1:226653-245496 GCA_013363375.1 Menidia beryllina
CCCAAGCCTGACCCCTTTGCCCGGACTTGGACCTTCCCAGCCCTCCACAACTCGCTTTCCTGCAGCACCACAGTACCCCCTTTCCAATAAATCGGTTCAAAGGTCTCTGGTCTCCTGAGTGGCTACTGCATGTGGGTCAGAATGCTCCCTTGTCCCGTGACAGGTGCTGCACTACAGGTCTTCGGGATCCCTTCCGGGAGAAGAGGCGGCTGTATAAGGTTGAAGTTGTTAACATTTAACTTGCGTGGAGACTGTGCTGCATCCTTCAGTGCAAACGATGAATGAATCACCATTTTGAATGAAAAGAGGCTCAAGGATGAACCCCTTTTCAACTTGCTTCAAAGAAGAGATGGTGGTTTTAAAACAATGACTAAAACATCTGCTTTGGCTTTCCTTTGACCTTAGGTTTATTCTCTAGACCAAGAAAGAAGAAAATTCACCATATGTATGTAGCTGAGCGGTTTTACATCAATGTCGCTTAGCTAACTACTGAAGAAGAAACCCTGTGGGGAGAGTAGATGTCCTAATCATCAGTCATTTAAGAGAGCATCTGTTCAGAATGCAGCAATGTTCCATCAGAAGCATCAGGCCTGAGCTGCCCCCCTTAAGGCAGCTTTTTCTCTTCACACTGCCAGAGGGCCTCACTCCATCCCTCACGTACTGCAAAAGTATTGACTCTCAGATGAGACCGAAAAAATGAGAGCAGGCAGCTCATCTCAGCCTGCACCCGGCCGGGCGTGCTTACAATCGGGCCAAACATCACAATGCTAAGTAAATTCACTAAGTTTGTTGGTTAAAAAAAACAGAACACAAATTAACAAAAGAAAAAAAAGAAAATGGCTACAATAAAAAACGAACAAGACAGAGTTTTGACCTCAATTAAAAAAATCTTAACTATTCTTTTTTAACAAAGACCCCCCCACACACACACACACACACATAAACACACAAAGTGCCTTCTGGTCTGACAGGAAGCATTGCTCTTTTTCACACTGTAGTGGGAAGTGTAGTAGATGTACTCTGATCGATGATGCTTACCTGCGGCCTTACAGTGCTGACGAACATTTCAACGGCTTAATTCAAAGGGAGTTAAAAAAAAAGACTGCTGATTTTTATCACCTGGCTGCAGGGGAGATGTGGGAGATTGACAAAGACAACAATGAGAGGCGAGTCAGCTCAGAAGAACAAATAAGGCCTTTGCGGATCACAATATGCGTCTCTGCTGATACTGGAAGCATGCAGACAGTGAAAATCATGTAACCTGTCCAAGGTCCCCCAGGAGTTTTTCCTGACAGTTGACACAGTATGGCTGAAGGGGGAGAAAATCAGACGGAAACAAGCACTGTTCAGGTGGCTGGAAAAGCTACATGATGCCGAAAGCATAATATCGGGATGGATGACTGTGAATGTCTTTGGATATTTTTACGATTCTTGAAGTTTATCCACATCTGATTTTATTAAAAATAAGCCATATTATTGATTCAGTACCTAGAGTAAGCATCTTCAGTGAGTCTATGCCAGGGGTGTCAGAATCCAGTCCTCGAGGGCCGCTGTCCTGCAGGTTTTAGACATTTTCCTGCTTCTACACACCTGATTCTTATTAAATTGGATCTCCTCTGGACATTGTTGAGCTTTGCACCTGTCTAATGGCCCTTTGATGTGAATCAGGTGTGTTGAAAAAGGGTTATCTCTAAAACCTGCAGGACAGCGGCACTCGAGGACTGCAGTTTGACACCCCTGGTCTATGCCATGTATCAAGTATAAAACATAAAAAGATATTAACATTCAGAAAGCCTCATTAGGTATGCTTTTAGTGGGCTCAAGAATTAAATGAAGAGATCTTGATCAGCTGTATGCAGAACAAAAAAACCTGAAGAGCTGACCCATTTATTTGAATCAGACATGCTGGAGCAAGGAAGCTTGGAAAGTATACTGGGCAGTTTGCCTTGAGGAGCAGGGATTTGGGACACTGGTGAAGACGGTTGACAAAGTCACAAATCATACCTACCAATGCTAGTGGACAAAAATATATAAGATTCACACCTCAACCTCCATTTAACCTTTTAGTTCAACAAAATGACAGCAAAGAAACTATGCTTTCGGAGAAGATTTATGCTTTTCAAAAATTGTACTTTCATTTCATGTTACATCCCAGATGTGTCAAAAGGCAAATAAAATGGATACCTTCTTTTCCCCATAGAACATAATTTGGGCCTGTGCTGTTTCCTGCATGATGAGTAATGATATCGGCTGTGAAAATGCCCCGGATATAAAACTTTAAACATATACAGGTTTGGTGTTTTTCACTGTAATCTATTTACTTTGCACTATGGACTGTACTGAATGATGCCTGATGTGATCCTATTTCAGTGTCACAGTGGCCAAATCTTTATCTCTGGAGGCTTAAATTATAAAATTGAATAGAGATAGGTCTTAGATGGGCATTCTTATTGTTCATTTTGTAAATAAGTACTCTGTCCTGATATTGACGTTAATTAAAGTCAGTAGTGGCACTGCCTAATAACAATGAGTGAATATCCTAACCCTCTCTTTCGTTGATCCACATGTCACAGTGCAGATTATGTCCCTGACATATGTGCCACTGTTCTGTGTATGGTAAATGTAACAGCTTTGATCTCCAGTCAAGTTGGATGTCAATCATAATGCCATCTGGTGGAACCCAACATAAAGCTCACCAACAAGGTCATATCCAAGGGCTCAGCCTCATCCGCATTACTCCTTTAATCTGGATCAAAATATTAAAGGCATCATTTCTGACAGCCTTTAATCATTTTGATGTGATGTTAAAACGAGCCTTCCTCCTCATGAATGCCACACAGACTCTGCCGCTCTCTTCGGAGGAGCAGTTATGTCTGCCTTTTCTGCCTCTCAGTCTGAGTGGGTTTGACAGATGTGCTGTTGGTCAAATATTCATGCATGACAGGATCACCTACCATAGAAGGAGAGCTTTCCTTTCACCGTGTTCACTCCTCGGGAGTTTTCGGCGACACACTCATACGTGCCGGCATCCTCCTGCTGAAAATATGGGATTTCCAGGATGCCGCTGGCCTTTCTCATATCCACTTTTCTGGGGAAGGCTACTTCGTCTGCTCTCCTCCACTTTATAGAGGGTGCAGGGCTGTACAAAGTGACATAGAATATCATAGCTGCAATGAAAAAATGAATAACTTGTCCTAGCTTAACCCTTTAAAGCCTGATCCAAGACAAACATTTTGATCATTTTTGTTCATTTATCTGAAGTCTTTATTTGGCCCATTAACAAAATGTGAAGATTTTTTTTTTTTTAAATCATAATGTAATGTGCAATAAATCAAAATTATTGTCCCATATTCATCTGCCCGCTGTTTACAAGTATATTTGATTGTGTGCGACAGGGTTTTGAGCTAAGTTCCTACCATTAAATGATGCAGGTCTCAGGTGGAAAACATTTCAGAAAACGTATGTATCAAATATGATACATATGGCATTATAGGGTAAATGGAAACAATGAATGGAGATGGTGAAAATGTTTCCAGGCTCACTTTTTCTTTCTCATATATTGAAATTTAATGGCTCCAATATATTATAAGGATACTTAATGTGGCCTGTGAAGGTTTACCGTCTACAAAACTGAAAAGTTTTGTTTAGTTTGACCAACCAAATGGTAATTTTTTTTTTTCTACTTTTAGCCATTTAGTTTCAGCATGACGTATAGGTCCAGCAGCTGTCCAATTAGAAATTGTCACCACATCGAGAGGAGCCCGATGAGGTGACTTGGGCATCTTGTCAGGATGCCTCTTAAGGGACTATATCTATTGGCTGACCTGGGAGCGCCTCGTGATCTCCTGAACGAGCTGCCAGATGTGGCTGGGGTGAGGGAAGTTTAAGCTTCCCTGCTTAGGCTGCTTTCCCAGCGACCAAGATAGGAGAAGAAGATGGATGGATGAACGGAAATGCTATCACACTTTGGTGCCACTGTAAATTTTCATCTTACCAACAGTCAAGTGCATTTCATATGAAATGTCTATGGATAGGATTGTCTGAATCCAAATAAATACTGAACGAGATTCAATTTAATAAAGCATTCACAGTGTAGTCAAGCTAGCAGTTTATTGGCCTGTTAGCTGCTTTGTTTAGCCAGCTTTTTGACATGCATCCTCTCAACGCAAGATTTCCATTCCATTACTTTGTGGAAACAACATGTTTGATAGTAGGTTCACTGGTCCAGATTTCCTTTTGATGCCTTTAGAACATAAATCATTGCAGACAAAATATAGAAAGCCATACGAAAAACAAGGGATGGTTTTCTAAGCCCATGCAGAAAATGCATTTATGTACCTCAACGGGCAAACCAACTAAACAAAGGTGTGCAATGGCTATATAGCATGGAAAGATGTTTTCATATGTTTAAACATCCATAATTGTACATTTTTATCTGGTAAACCTCCAATTAAAAAATTATACAAGAAACGGATAATGAAAATAAAATTGGCTCTTTTTATAACACCAGAGGGTACAATGGCCATCTCATTAAGACGATTCATATTTTACATCATGGCATATGAGACTATTGAGGTTAAGGCTCCGAATCATATGTTTTTTTCTAGAAATGGACTCAGGTAATAGACAGGACATTCACCATGGTTGCATAAAAATATCCAATGCAGAAAGCTGCACATTGTTATAATTCAGTTATTTCATTTGTGCTGGGATTTTATTCTATGTTCGTTGTTTCTTTCTTTCTATCGCGTTTGCTCTGTCTCTTTCTGTGGGTACCAGGCACTGATACCTTTCATAAATCTAACAGTTAGGTATACTGCATTAGGTACACCCCCACTACAGCATCCATTCCTTTCTTTACACATTCAGTTTTCATGTGAACAGGAAGCTGGCATAGTCCCGTGAGAGGTTACTGGCCAATGAGACTCAGTGAAGTTCAGCCTATTGTCCAGCCCCAGAAAATATTTGTGAGCTACACATGGGAATTAGCGCTCTTTGTGCTAGCGATCCTAGCACAAAGCGCTGACTCACTTTACCTGTGACCGGAATAAATGGCATTTGTATTGTTAATGACCTCTCTGGTTAGTTCGTGGACTTCCGATAAGAACCACAGCTAACGGCATAAAAGCACTGTTTTCAATTCTATACCCCAAAAAATGAATAAAGGGAAAATGAAATGAAAAGTCCTGAACTCTGGGCTTCATTACATTGTTAAATAAAAATCTCTGAATATTCTTTTACCACAACATCTGCACTTTAATTTCTCAGAAATGATTTTTTGCCTAAAACACTGGGGAATTGCACCAAAGTGGTGGAAGACATGGAAAAAAACAAACAGCCCTTTCTTAGTAACCTTTCCAACAACGAGTGGACTTACTTTCCCAGTGCGAAGCATTCCAGCTTTACAGTGGATCCTTTGGCAACATGTACAACTTCTGGAAACTGAACTTCAATCTTTGGCTCGTATTCACCCATAACACCTAAAACAGAAAATGCAAATGAGAAGCATTGTCAGTTCACAAAAGTACTTTTTGGTTTTCAAATAAAACAACTCCCTGTAGTTTTCCCTGTCACCACCAAATCACTGAAAACCTTTTTTCCATTGTGGTTCTATTTTTACTAAAAAGGAGTGTGCTTTTTTTGAATATCCATTTCTATTCAATTTTAGCAATATAAACTCAGTCTACTGTCAGAGCTGTCACTGATGCGGTCCAGCTAAGAACAATGAGAAAAACAAGCAAAAACAAAGCAGTGCAGCCGACATTCTTCATAGCTATGCAGAACAGAAAAAAAAGAAAAACAAGGCAAAAAAGGGAAAAAGAGACTTCATAGATGGCTTTAGCCTTTACATTGAGATGAGTTTCATCTTGTTGTAATCCTAACAACTATGAACCAGAAATCAGGCCCATAAAATCCCCCTGAGCACTGCCTCTGTGTCTACAAAGTATCCCATTCACAGTCAGTGAAGCAGCTCTGGCAGATTATATTATTGCTGCTGTGCATACTAAAAATCTCTGGTTAAAAGGGAAGCTGGAAATGTAGACTCTGTGCTGCTCCAGCTTTGGTAGAGACTTATATTAAAAAAAAAGATAAAAATACAGAACCGTTTATTCAGAGAAAAACATGAATGCGTTTCATCTCATAAATGGTGTCACGTAAGTCATATTAATGTATTTAAAAATAGGTGCCCTGGCTATTTCTCTGAGCTGTGGCGATTGTCAGCAGAGTACATGGTATACTATAAATTGAACCACTCTCAGCCAGCAGGTTTTCTTCCATTCCTGTAATTCAGAGCTGTGTTGCACAAATATATCTTGAGAAGGAGGAAACAGCCCAATTCCATCTTGCTGAAATGGGGAGGCATGTGCTATCAGGATGGCTTCCTGAGTGGCTGTGAAAGCTAATTCAGATCCCTATCACAACTGTCTCATACTGGAAAGTAACCACAGTCCTATCAGCCTTGTTAAAGCAGACAGGTGGAAGCAAACAGGTAATTGTCTCGTGCTGTAACCTCTTGTAAGGAACACCCGTTTAATGTGCCCACTGTCACCCTCCTATCTTAACCCCCACCACCACCATCAACTCCCACCCCAATGAGGTAGAGTTGGAGCGCTTCTCTGCCTGCTAAATCTGCTGTGAAATAGAAATCTAATAATGAAACGGAAATGAAAAGGGAACTTTTACAAAGCTTGAATAATTTTAAGAAAAACTAAATAATCTGTTTTTGTATTTATCTTAGAATTATTGCTTGACTTTTATTCCAATGATATTGCACTCAAAAGCTCCTAATTGTTTGTAATTTTGTCACAAATAGCGTTGCCGTACGATAGGAACATGATCAACAATGTCTTCTGTATTGTCGTCAGTATTATTTTCGGAATCAGAGCAGAAAATAAAAAAAAATTAAAAAACATTACTCAGTGTATTAACAGTTACAACACTACAACATTGTAACACTAATTATGTAACAACTACTCATTGTAACCAGCTTTTACAAGATTATTTACAGAGATAATTGAACTAACTGTTTTAATTCTTCCCGCAAAAGATTTTACGACAATTCATGGATGCTAAATCCTTTTATTACCAAGTGGAAGATTTGTGATACATTCCAAACATTGGGGGATTGACTTACAATATTTAGGCTGACTGGAGAAACTGGCAAAGCTTAATGCTAACCAAGCTAATGCTACCAATAGCTGATGAACATTCTTCTTCTGAGCACTGGCACCTAAGAACACCAAATATAAAGCTTCACGTTGCACTCCACATAGAGCCTAATCTCGGCAGTATCCTGGCAAGCTAACAACGTAGGCTGAGCTACAAAACAGTGTAGCTTGTTTGAGGATTTTCAGTCAGGATTTAGAGCTCATCATAGCACAGAGTCAGCACTGGTGAAAATTACTAATGACCTCCTAAGTGCATCAGACAAAGGACTTGTCTCTGTATTGGTTTTATTAGATCTTAGAGCTACAATTGATACCATTGACCATCAGATCCTACTACAGAGACCGGAACATTTAATTTGCATTAAAGGAGCCGCTCTAAGCTGGTTTATATCCTATTTATTAGATCGATTCCAGTTTGGGCATGTTAATGATGAGTCCTCCATGCATGCCAAAGTAAGTCATGGAGATCCACAGGGATTTGTGGTCGGACCAATCCTCTTTACTTTATATACACTTCCTTAAGGTAATATTATCAGGAAACACTCCATAAACTTTAATTGTTATGCAGATGATACTCAGTTATATCTATCGATCAAGCCAGATGAAAACCCATAAGTTAGCTAAAGTTCAAATGTGTACTCAGGATGTTAAAACCTGGATGACCTGTAATTTCATAATTTTAAACTCAGATAAAACTGAAGTTTTATCTGAGGTTCCCCCTGCTCCCTCTGCTCTCTCTGTCCTTCTCTGTCTCTCACCCCCAACTGATCGAGGCAGATGGCCGCCCACCCTGAGCCATGGTTCTGCTCGAGGTTTCTGTCTCTTAAAAGGAAGTACTATATACATAAAAAATCTGAAAATATAAATAAAAAAAATAATTCAAAGTAAAAGTTAAATCATAACAAATCATAACATCACATTTCATTGTCCTTTAGTCAGAGCCTGGAGTCTTTTCTTTGCAACAAGTTTGTTTTATGTTTGGGGTAAGGTTCTGTGTTGTGGAGATTCTCAGGATGGATTGCAGGTGTTCATCAGTAAGGCAACTCCTGTGTGACGTTTAGTTCATTTTCCTCACAGAGAACAGCTGCTCGCACAGATATGTGCTACCATCTGGACAAACGACGTCGCACACTTTCATCAGACAATTCTTCACAAATTCCCGCTCGGTAAACGGCTGTCCGATTTGGCGATCTCTTCGGCCACAGTAAAACTTGCTTACACAGCAACTTCTCTTTGCGATTTTGCTTTGGTGAAAAATGTCTGCTGGGATGTCAAATTATTCTTCAACTCCTCCACCTTTTGTAGCTTCTGTCCTGCTCTCAGGTTTTTTAAACTTGTCCTGATGTTTTGTTTTGTAGTGGCATCTTAAGTTATACTCCTTTACCTGCAATTTCAGTAAGCATATACTCATTCTCCAGCTATAGAAGCTGTCTTAAAGAAACACGGCGAACTCTTTACAGACAGATTAGGGCACATGAAAGGTATCACCGCAAAGCTGACCCTAAAACCAGGCAGCATTCCCAGATTCATCAAAGCAAGGCCGGTCCCATATGCACTGCGTCCAAAAGTTGAAAAAGAGCTGGACAACCTGGTGAAGAGTGGGGTGCTTGAACCTGTGCCTGTCAGTGACTGGGCCACACCAATCGTGCCCGTTCTTAAGAAAAATGTTAGCCTATGAATTTGTGGCGATTTCAAAGTGACTGTTAACCCAGCCTTGCAAAATGAACAATATCCACTGCCCCTCATCGAAGACCTGTTCGCGGGTCTAGCGAAAGGAAATCAGTTCAGTAAAATAGACCTGAACCAGGCCTACCTACAGATGCCTGTGGACCCCCAGTCTAAGGAGCTACTGACAGTCAGCACACACAAGGGCCTTTTCCGGTACCGCCGTTTGGCTTTTGGGATCACATCGGCCCCTGAACTTTTCCAAAAGGCCATGGATCAGATCCTGGCAGGGCTTCCGGGGGTGCAGTGTTACTTGGACGATATCCTCATAACGGGGAGGGACGACGCTGATCACCTCCGCAACCTGGACATGACACTACGGAGGCTGAGGGAATACGGGCTGAAAGTTCGCAAGGAAAAATTTGAGTTTTTTCAGTCCTCCATTGAATATCTAGGCCATGTGATTGACAGCAAGGTTCTACACAAGGCCCCCTCCAAGACCAAGGCCATTTTGGAAGCCCCTGCACCACAAAATGTCAACCAGTTACGCTCATACCTGGGGCTCCTGAACTACTATGGCCGATTCATTTCCAATCTCTCCACATTATTGAAGCCCCTCCACGAGCTGCTGAGGCAAGGAAAGAAATGGGAGTGGTCAGAGACTTGCCAGATAGCTTTCGCCAGCTCAAAGAAAGCCCTGCTGAACTCTGAGGCGCTGACCCACTTCGACCCTGCACTACCACTTCAGTTAGCCTGCGACGCATCCCCATATGGAGTTGGCGTGGTCGTCTCGCACATCATGCCGGACGGCACAGACAAACCCATCGCTTTTGCCTCTAAGACCCTCAACAAGGCAGAAGGTAACTATGCACAGATTGAGCGAGAGGCTCTGAGCATCGTGTTCGGAATTAGAAAATTCCACCAGTATCTTTTCGGAAGGAGATTTACGCTTCTGACTGACCACAAACCACTAACAGCCCTTCACGTCGGGCACTGTGGCATAGTGCGCATGAGAGAGCTGGCTCGCAGCTATTTCTGGTGGCCAGGGCTAGACAAGCACATCGAGGACAATGCGGCCCGTTGCACCACCTGCCAGACTGTGCGGAACGCACCACAACCAGCGGCCGTCCACCCATGGGAATGGCCTGCGGCGCCGTGGCAGCGTATACATATAGACTTTGCTGGGCCAATTGAGGACAGAATGTTTTTGGTGGTGGTGGATGCACACAGCAAATGGCCAGACGTGGCCATCATGAGGTCTACAACCACCAGGAAAACCATTGAGCGGCTGGAGGAAATGTTCAGCCGGTACGGAATACCGGAACAACTGGTGAGTGACAATGGGCCCCAGTTTGTTGCCACGGAGATGGAGGATTTCCTCAAAATTAATGGAATTCAGCACATTAAATCAGCACCCTACCATCCGTCCACCAATGGACTGGCTGAGAGATTTCTACAAACCTTAAAGCACAGTCTAAAGGCATCAGTGTCCCAGGGCTCCCTTCATCAGCGACTGCACAGTTTCCTGCTGACTTACCGAAACACACCCCACAGCACCACTAAGGTGTCGCCCGCTGAGCTCCTCCTGAAAAGAGCACTGCGCACCCAACTGGACTGTATACGCCCTCCGTCAAGGAGCCAAATTGTTCAGAGCAGCCAACAAGAGCAAAGCCGACGGAGGGCAGGCCTGCCACGGTCTTTTCACATAGGAGACCCTGTCTTAGCTCGAAATTACCTACGGGGTCCCCGGTGGGTGCCAGCAGAGATAGTGGCCATTACTGGTCCGTTGTCATACCAAATACGTACCAACCATGATGTAATGTGGCGTCGTCATACTGACCAACTGTTGGCCAGCAAGGGCCCCGCCTCAGAGCCAATGGGTTCTCCTGCTCTGGACATCACCGACCAGACAGACACTGAGGAGGTTTTGGCTGCCTCCGACACCCAAACAGCTCCACTTCAGGAGGACAACACAACAGATCAGGTTCCCCAGCCTCCATCAACAACGGAATCCGCACCGCCGCCGTCTCCGGTGAATCACCATCCTCACCGGTACCCCACACGTGAGCGGCGGCCTCCTGACCGTCTGGTCTGGTAGCTGTATCCTTTCTGACTAATGGACTTATCTTTTTTTTTGTTGTTGTTATATAGTATGTTATCTTTATCGTTGGGTTAGTCTGACAGAATATAGGGGGAGGAAATGTTAGGTATTAAATAGGTTTGCCGTTTGTTATGTTTGTGCCTATGAGGTTTCCGTAATCTCCCATGATGCCCTCGGGCTGTATTTCCTGTATGCTGTCAGTCCAGTCTTCGATAAACAATCAGTGATCACGCTATCACCTGTCTCCTCGTTCTTGATGTAATCAAGGTAAAGACATGACAGTTACCAACTGGACTTCTTTCCTTTCCCATAGTCGTGTGCTTTCTCGTACCTCTCCTCTCTCTTCCTATCACTTCCTGCAGGTGTTCCTGGCTCTGGAGCTGTGGAGTCTGAATCTGTGTTCCTACTCGACACCCTCTGCTACAATTACAACTACTGTTCCTAGTCCCATTGCTATTATTACTGTTATTATTATCATTAATATAACTAGCAACATCTGTACCATTTTTCATCAAGTCTATAACAACGTAACCATTACTAGTCTTGGCAGAGATATAGCTCTAATATACAGCATTATGGAAGACTTTATATTGTATGAATCGTTCATGACATCAAAAATGCCACAAGAACATTGTTTCCAGACCGGGCTAAAAAAGTGCATTGGTAACCGTTCCGAAATGTTCTTATATCACATCCACAGAAGTAATAATTAAAGGAACAAAAACTTGTCTAAATGTCACAAAGTACCTTTTCTGGGACAATGAGCCAACAATTAGATTACCTCACCGACAGTGACCTTTTCTTTTTCTACACATTAGAGCTGGGCATGTTGAAATTAGCAAAGTTTGAAAAAGAACTTTGAATTTCATCTCTATGTGATTTAAAACAGGTAGGCCTATCATCAGCTATTCACTATGCCAGGTTGAGAAGAGAAATTATTGAGAAAAAATATCAGAATAAGGAAAACTGAAGTGGAGACATTGAAGGTCAGCGTGTTGTCTCACAATCATAAAGTATATTTCCATAAATATAAATGTGTATATTCTTTTAAATGGGCTTTAGAGTACAAATAAAAATTATGAAGCTACAGTGTACTATCCTATGATATCACATCTGATGTTTATCCCAGATCTATGTCGAACCACTATTGTTATCATATCTTTTTTAATGTTGGCTAGAAGTCAGCTCAGTGAGTTGTGTTTAAGCTACTCTCACCGTCAATACGGAGTACCAGTGGCGTTGGTGGGCCTTGGACACGGGTCTTTGTGACGGTGTTGGTCACCACGCAGGTGTAATTGCCAACATCTGAGGGCTCCACTTTGGCAATATACAGATTTCCAGTCTCCTGGGAGATGAAGCGGCGCGTGTCCTGTTTCACAAATGTTGGGTACTCATTGAAGATCCAGGAAAATATTAGATCTGTGGGTAAAGAAAAGGACCGAGAATGATATATACAATACATATATATTGTTTTTTTTCATTAGTCATAAAAAAAGATATTGAATTACACTATGCTGAATTTGTCATTTTCAACCAGGCCCATATCAGAAAGACAGACTGATAAATCAGATCTGGAGAGGTCTTCAAGCCAAATGTAGAGGAAGTCGCTCTTTGGCACTGTTTCTTTTCTAGTGTTTAAGACAATCAAAATGTTTAGGCAAATCTGGTTTAGTTTATTTCTTTGAAAATTGATTCGCTGTGTTGGAGAAACAGTGACTACATAAAAGAACTTAGAGTATGTACTTTTCTGTATCTCTTAGGCCTCACCCATGCACTCTTCTGAAACCCTTATGTTTGATAGGAACAGTCTGTACAGTCGGTTTAAACTCCAGAAACCACAAGACACTGGGATTATCTTGCCATAAGTCATATAAATGCTATAGAAATTCTGGAATTATTAAAATGAATAATGGAATGCAGGTCTGTTTGGAATTATTTGCAGCCCTTAAATGAAACGAACAAATCAGAATAAATTATTATATTATATATACGATTAGAAGAAATGTTTACTCATATATATTCAATTAGTTTAAACAAAATATCAAGAGATTTATTTATACACAGTAACTAAATAATTCATAAACCCACAGAATTCCAGACTAAATTATTTGCATCTTTTTTAACTGGTTGCAGAATATTTTGCAGCAATGGCAACCTTTAAATTTGTTTTCCCTCTAGCCACTAAGGCATATTGGAAGGGATCTTTCATTGGAATAAAAAAAAAGAAATAAAGAGTCCCACGGTCCTGCTGTATATGAAGTTCTATCTTATTTAGATGGCATTTTACCCTTCAGACTTTCTTCAAGATCAATAACCATTGGAGAACAAAGTCTCTAAAACAGGGGTCACCAACACGGTGCCCGCGGGCACCAGGTTGCCCGCACGGACCACCCGAGGCGCCCGCAGGCCTGTTCTAAAAATAGCACAACTCAATAGTGAGCAGCGTCTAAAATTTAATTTTGTTCCGTTGCTATTCTTTTTTTAATCACACTTACATTCATATAGATTTGATTTAAAATGACAATATCTTAAAAATATGTTCTTTATATATTAAGTTTAAGTTTTCTCTAGTTCAAAGGTCAGTATTGTGCACGTGACAAAACAAAACCAGTGTCAGTGGAGAGTAAGCTAGCGTACGCAGTGGAGATGGGTGCAGTTTCTTACCCCAAAAACATGGCAGAAAAACGAAATAAAACTTATCACTTTCACAACGAATGGGAGGAGGAGTTCTCTTTTACAACTGTAAAAGAAACCTGCGTGTGTCTGATCTGCGGGGAAACTGTGGCGACGGCAAAGCGGCACAATGTGGAAAGACACTTGCCTTCGTGCCACAAAAGCTAGCATGCTAACTACCCACCGGAAACGGGCAGAAAAAGCACATCTGAAATATGCACTCACAGTTGCAGTGTCAAGTTACACACCAGATTACAATGCATTGGTGAACAGCATGCAATGCCAATCTATTAAAGATTTGGTCATGAGATTTCAGATTTCTTTTTAATATGTGAGTTGATTTTTCTTTAACATTAGATAATTGATAACTTTTTGAAACATGGTGCAACATAGTTCATGATTTGTTAAAAGGTTTTGTCAGTGGCTAGTGAAATGAGTGAAATTGAAAACTCCTATGTAAATGTAGTGATGTACAGTAAGTGATCATTTGAAAAGTTAACAGTTGCTGAGATAAATAGAGATAAAGTGGTGGATATTGATATGTTTCCCATTTTGTTGTCACTGTTGTCACAAATGAGTATCATTAATGATTATTAATAAAGTATAGCTAAAAGCATATTGAGGAAATGTATCATTTCAGAAGAGTGTATCAAACTGGTAGCCCTTCGTGTGACTCAATACCCATGAAGTAGCCCTCCGTTTCAAAAAGGTTGGTGACCCCTGCTCTAAAATGTTAGGCATGTTGCAAGAGTGTGGCCTGTGTAACACATGACTGCTTTCACCCAAAGGCTGACCCTCCATCTAAGATGAAAAGAGAAATGCATTTGGAGGTGATTGTGCAACACTTTCCTTCACTTTCTACCACTGACTATGCCATGTTTTCACGATCCTTTGAGGTTGCACAGGTGATTTTTATTCCAAGATTGATTTCAGTTCTAACATGTAGGGTCTCAACGAGAATTAGGTCAGGACTCAGCACTGGTCGCTTCCAAAGAGTCCATGGCCTTCCTGTTAAGTTTTCACTTGCGCTGCCGGATATGGGTTTTTAGTTATGATCAAGTTTGTAAGACCGCAAAACCACACCATGTTTTGCTTGTATTTTCATTCTTTTCCTTTCCCTCAAACATAAAGTAATCACTTGCTGATTGCTGAGTTTTATTTTACAATTTGTCTGGTTCATTCAAAGTTGCAAAAAAGGCAAAACATACCCTAAGATGATAGAACTCAATCATGTTCTACTGTATTGTATCCTTCTGGACTTAATTTTTTTTACATATTCTCTCATTCATTTTTTTTTTACCAGGTACTCTTGGCCTGGCCTCATGGTGGCCGTAGCCCAATCTTTGCTTGAGGCAGATGTTTACTCTTCCTCTTTCAGTTTCTACCTGGCATTAAAGGGTTTTTAAGGGATCTTTTCTTCTTTACCATTTGGACTAAGAATTTATAATCAAATCTGTTTGTTTCCTTGTTTAGAGTTCCTCTTAAACTGGCATTATGTGAGGTTAGACAGCCAACTTAATCTAATGTGATTGTGGTGTATACAGTGAATTGAATTGTACAATGTATATATATAATATATAATATATAGATATAAAATATTTATATAGATATACAATAATATAAAATAATTGACACCTCAGGCAACAAAGTGCTGGTGGAAAATAAGATGAGATACCAAACATTCTAAATAGTATTTATTTAGTATAGTATTTAGTTTAAAGATCTTAGTATGTCTTTAAAAAAAAACACTTTGCCGGGGTGAGAAGTACAATCACAACAAAAAAAAAGTTTCTCCAAGGTCAAACACAACACACAGCATGAACAACACACAGTGTTGTTTTCCATGTTGTGCATGGTTGGTATTGAGTGTATTTTTTCCAATAGTCCCCAATTCCCAAATATCTTAAAGTGTTTTATTCTTTGAGTAGGAGGTTATAAATGACATAGAGGCCAGACGCAGATATAGGGGTTCAATTTATGCAGTTATCTCGCCTGTTAGACTTCTGATTTGAGCTCATGAAACCACTAGAAAAATGTAAGAGTTATTAAAAATAGCAATAGCCGCTACTGAGAATTTAATAGAGTTATATCAATTCTGTGATTATCAAGTAATGATAATAAATGACTTGATGTTTCTATAGAATAAATTAAGTAATTATTAGACACCATTAACCTTTTCAATAATCTAATTTAGTATGAAATGGTAGTTAAACTGAGAAAATCTTGCTAGAAGGAGGAAATGGGAAATAAGGCAGCAAGTAGCGTGGTCACTTTTACCAGCACCTTTTCCATAATTCAACCGCTGACATCATCTCCACTGCCACTTTTACAGGGAAATCAGAAATGCAATTCAGAACTGATTGTCGAGCACAGTGTTGCCATGGCATCTAAAATGAGATCTAACCTCATTTTACAACTCTGGCTCCTATAATTTCAAGAAATGAGCATCATATGGGCTCTATATGTGAGCATGTCAGTTTCACTTTTTTTCATTTATCTTCCAGAAGAGCTGTTTGCATTGGATATGGTATATCAGTGATAACTGCTGTCTACGCTTTCATGACATTTTCATGTTACCAATCAACCCATGCCACCTTGATGTTGTGACCTAATTCTGCCCTAAATCTTCTGGTCTTTTAGACACTGTTTTTTTCTGTTCTGTTTTTAAGATGCAGGATATAATCTAGCAGTTAGACAAAACAGTCTTTGAGGAACCCTTACTTACTGGGCTTCTAGGCCATTTATCCCAGCAGGACAACGCACTCCTGCTGGGTTCTAAGAAGTACTGGCGATCTGCACTGTTCGGGGTTTTTGGTTTGGTTTAGTGAGGAGCAGAGCACAGAGTGATGGCACAGCAGCGATCCATGGGGAAAAGGGACACTTCAAGGCAGGATAAGGCATGTTGTTTGTGCTTGTTTCCTTTCCACTGGCTTTGAACTACGTCTGCACCTGATCTCCTTCTATGTGTAAAGCCCTCATGACTACATGGCGCAACATGAGCCGCGGAATACCGCTGAGACCAAAAACATAATGAGATGTTTCACACAGCTGGCAGGATGGTCCTCAGAAAATCATCCAGGGCATTGATTTTATGGGTTACTCAAGCTCTGCAGTACAAAATCAGGACTCTGCCTACACAACCTAGAGAAATACTCAGGCTTTCATGCAGCATTACAATCACAGCATGGTAACACAGCAGCTTTTACAAATGGGCTACATAGTTAAACTAAAGTCTTAAAACTGTCTGATGTAAAATATCTTCCTGAATATCATCAATAATCCATATATTTAAGTATTTGTAAACCTCTCGGTTTCCTCAAGCGTCTGCTTTTGATCTGTCATTCAAAAGACAGTCCACGGAAAAGAATCCCAGTAAGAGTCCTCTATGGTTTCCCTCTTGGTTAAAAAATCACTTTACAGGATTCAGATGCACAACCAACTTCAAACGGCAGGCCTAAATAAATATTCAGAGCGTGAACTAGAAATGCAAGTCAAACATTTCCTTCTCCAGACAAGATCAAGCCAGGACAGTGAGATAATGTAAAGAAGGAGCATGAAGACAGGGAAGATAGGCAGTAAAACTCAACCATGTCCGCCATCATTTATGACAGGCTTGAAAAAGAAATTACTCCAGTCAAAGAGGGAGTGACTTAACACTTGCTCTCAGTAGTATCTTCACACAATGCATAGACTAGTGATCATAACATATTTCAGAGGCTTTACTCAAAAACAGCCAGTTGCTTTAGCCTCCTGTTTTGGTGCTTGTTTTAAGACTTCTGCAAAATAAAAAAAAAGCTAAATTAGGTGTCATTTATCTGATATAACTTGCTGATTTGAAAGCAAATGCTATTCAACAAAACGAAAAAGTCAGCAAGTAAATTGAATAAAAAAAAACAGTGCCACCAGGTGTGTCTTTAGTGGAACATCGGGGAGCACAAATGTCTCAATAAGTAAACATTCTTAGCTAACATCTTTGAAACCTGTACAAACCTTTATACTGTAGAATGCAAAATCTTTCATACCACTAGTTAAAAGGATGGCCCTTTGGTTAACTGACTTCTCCTGCCTTTCTGTGACTAACACGGGAGAGTGAACTTAGTAAGTTTACATTGCACTATATTCAGATTAGAGACGTCAGCACAGATGATGAATAACTATAACCTCTATAATGTGTATTACTTTTAATCAGTAGAAGGTTGAGTCATTTACATCCTAAAATTGTCCAAGTTTCAGAAATATTTTTCTCCTGTTATAGTCGCTGCTACACCCTCACACACAGCCCATTGGGATGACTTCAGAGCTTCTTCACTTGAAAAATACCAATTTAATCCTAGTGGCCACTATGCACCACGCTGAAAAGGGAAAAAAACAGAATGAATGTTAAACACCAGACTTAACCTGAGTATAACATGAAATTGGGGGGAGACTGAAAAGACGCATCACATTTAGTCAAAATGCATGCTGCTGCTGAGATGTAAAGACTGTCTGTTCCCAATATGTGTCAAAACCAACATCTTTGCTTCTCCAGGTAATATCATATAAGCATATTCAATAAAAATACACATATATTAAAGATTAAAGATTAGTACATTCAGTATAAATGAGTGAACTTTACATGAAAAATTGGCTAATCTGCATGTGAGTAAGATAAAAGTAGAGTAAAAGAGATGGAGTAAGTTACAAGTGAGAAAAGTCAAACTCATAAATGACTGTGATTGTCTGAGGCAGTGACATCATCCATGGCTGAAAAACAGTCCCCTTTTTGTTTATTGTAATGTGATTAATTTCTGTGCAATAGAGACATTGGCCTGCTTCTCATCCTCTGTCCCTGAGGCCGTATCCCTGCTGCAAGATAGCAGTACATACTGTATTAATTTGGACATGGTCAACATTTACAGTACGGCTAGCCAGAACAACAAGAAAAAAATTGTTTTTGCCACCAAACACAGCGGGGGTCTGTTGTTATAGGATGTTGGTTTGCTTGAAAAAAAAAACTACAAATTATGACTGTGACGGAGCACGTCCGTCCATTATCTCAAGTCGCGCACTCACTCATACATCTACCGGTAGACGCGACATTCGCACTCACATCCACGTACACGCACATACATTTATTAAATTATTCTCTGCCATTATTCGAACCCAAGTTACATACACGTAGCATTCACTTTCATATTTCCCGTTTCCCTGCCGCGCTATTCATTCTCTGTATACGTTGTTTAATTTCCTTTGCCC